>PVIC010050575.1:0-12763 GCA_004025085.1 Thryonomys swinderianus
AAAAAAAAAAAAAAAAAAAAAAAAAAAAGTCACATCATGATTGTGGTCCTTTACACACCATGTTCACTGAGACAGAAGTTGATGCTGGAGAATACAGTTTAATCCCAGTTTTGACAATGACACGGTAAGAGCCCAAATGAAAAGAATAGTATAATCTAAAGAGCCTATCTGAAAAAGCCAATGTGAATACATCCATACTCCCACCATTTACCTTGCATTTAGGAAACAAATAAAAGTTATGAACAAAGTCAGAGTGAAAGAATATCCTTTGCTGAAATAAGTACTTCAAAAGCCACTGAAATACTATGTTTAATGTCTTTTTATCTATTTTTACCTACTGTTGGCTTTATTTACTTTTATTAGCACAGACTATGTTTGCTTTCCCTTTGTAGTATATAATATTTACAATCCATGTATGAGTTGGTGCACATACAGAATACATCTTCAATTCTTTTTTAACCCCCTTTCCCTTGCCCTGGGCTGGAGATCTAACTCAGTGGTTCAGGTGCCTGCCTCCCTTTCCCTTGCCCTTCCCTTATTCCTCAATTTCCTCCTATGTGGAAAAAAATCTAACTTCCAACTTCGTATTATCTATTTTTTACTTTGCTCTCTATAATTTGTGTTACTCATAGGAGAAACCACGTGATATTTAAGCCTGTGTGTCTGATTTATTTCACTTAACAGTATGGCCTTGAGATACATCCATTTTCCTACAAATGACTCTAATTTATCTTTCTTTACGGCACAGTAGTATTCTATTGTGTGTAAACACCAGTATGTTTTTATATGGATTTATTTACAGCACTTTAAAAGGGAAACCCCATAGTAATATCAGACTGTTTGTTATCAAGGCTCAGGTGCCCATCCAACAAGTGCAACTTTCTAAAAGGGTATGTAGCATGTGTTATGCAATCACCTTAATATTGAGAACTACACAGAGAACTATACAGTGGCATCTCAGTTCACAAATGCTTTCATTTGCAGATAATTTGGTTAGCAAACAAAAGCTTTTGGGAAAACTTCATTTTTGTTTGCAAGCCTTGTATCAGATGGTAAACATGACCATGACTATCTTTTCAGAATTGTGGAAGAAATTAAGTACATGAATCAAGATGTCACTGTATTACTAAAATAACTAGTAATTTACTAATCCCAAGAAGTGGTTCTTTGCAGTTAGGTAGTAAGTTATGCAACCCTCTGATTAGGTCCTCAGAGGAACATGAATCCAATTTTATAAATGAACTATAGTAACTCAGGGAAAAGCTGAAGTAGCCAAAATTATTTTGCTTAAAGAAGATGGTCAAAGGATATTTTCAGAAGTGAAATTGCTAGCAGAATCTAAGACAAATTTTATAAACCTTCATAAACTGGGAGTATAAGTCAGGAGGGAAAACTTTCCTCTTTTATTTAAGAATCACAGGAGCCAGATAGGGTGGCGCATGTCTGTGATCCTAGTACTCAGGAGGCTAAGGAAGGAGGATCACGAGTTCAAGGCCAGCCTGGGATATGTAATGAAATTGTTTTTGAAAAGAAAGATGGAGGGCCAGGGATGTAGCTCAGCACTCCTTGGGTTTCAGCACAGTATTGTGGGGGAGGGGAGGACACGTAGCTAAAGACAAAGGAGCAGAGAAAAGGAAATATTAAAGGAATGTGTGCATGCAATTTACAGCCTTTTTTTTTCTAGACTAGGAATCAACTTTCTACCACCTCCTCTTGCTCTGAGGCCTAGGATGAGCTGACCTTCCTATGTAGCCCAGGCTGCCTCTGACTTCTGATCCTCCTGCCTCAGCACCCATCCTTCTTTTCTGAATTCATTACGTATGTATTTCTCGTCAAGATGTAGGAGACAACAAAAATCTTTGCTGGAGGGTGCTAGATATATACCTCAGAGGGAAAGCATTTGCTCAACATGCATGAGGCCCTAGATTGAACTCCCAGCATTTCTAGAAAGAAGTGTGGGGGGGGAGCAAAAAATTTTTTTCAAACATTCTACAGGGAAAACAGCAGTGAGTACAAAATCTTTGTCAGAGACAGCTTAAACCTCAGTAAGTGGTACTAGCAGCAACTTCCTTCATTATGTTCATTATGTGCCAGATGACTTATGTGTATTACTGTAATGATCATCACCAAGTCATGATACAGGAGGAAAAGTGATAAGACTTCTTTTAAACACAGCTGACTTAAATTAGTTCAATAAAGTGAACTGAAAAGGCTGGATATTGCATTTAAGGAATTTCTTACACACTTTGTCAAAGAAGAAAGTTTAAGCTATTTCTGAAATTTTCAGAGGAGGAAGTTGGTCCATTTTTAACTGCCTAATTTGCACCTAGTGACAGTCGCCTTACATGTCATAAGTGAGCTTTCAGAGTCTCTTAGAGCTGTTTTCCGATCATAAAATGAAAGAAGGAAGTATACAGAGTGACTGGGCCAAAGCAGGGGCTCAGCAAAGAACTACTGAATGGATGAAATAAGTGAAAAGAGAAGACATTTTCCCAATCAAGTAAGAGTAACACCAGGAGGGCTGTGCACGCAGCTCAGAGGCAGAGCATTTGCCAAGTATGCATAAGGACTTACTCCACACCTCCAGCAGGCAAAAAGAGTGAACAGAAAGAGGGTTAATATGTATCTGTAATAGATTTTTTGATACAATAATGGTTGTTAAAGAAAAAAGATGGGGCCGGAGGGTTAGCTCAGTGGTTCTGGCGCCTGCCTTGCAAGCGCAAGGTCCTGAGTTTGATTCCCGGTAACCACATACAATGCTGGGCATGCAGACTCACGCCCACCAGCAATCAGCACCACATACCACAGTGCCGGGCGTGGTGGCTCACGCCTGTAATACCAGCACTCGGGAGGCAGAGACAGGAGGATTGCCGAGTTCGAGGTTTGCCTGGGCTACATAGTGAGCTCAGAGCCAGCCTGAAACCAAAAAGTGAGACCCTGTCTCAAAAAAAAAAAAAAAAAAAGAAAAGAAAAAAGAATGAGTGATGGGAGTAGAGGGTAAAAATGAAGGGACTGAACAACAGGTACCTATTTCCTATACGAGGGGGGAAATATAGGCAAGAACGCTGAAGTACAAGTACTTCTAGGAGGCAGCCACCAGGAGGCAGCACCAGTCACGGGGAGCTTAATTGCAAATTGTAATTAAGTGTAAGTAGTTAGGAAGTTTTAAAAATCAATCCTTCCTAGCCGGGTGTGGTGGCTCACGCCTGTAATCCCAGCACTTGGGAGGCAGAGACAAGAGGATTGCTGAGTTCGAAACTTGCCTAGGCTACATAGTGAGCTCAGAGCCAGCCCGAACTACAAAGCGAGAACCTGTCTCAAAAAAAAAAAAAAAAAAAAAATCAATCCTTCCTAACCAGACTTTTTATAGTTAAAGATTTTAAATGTTTAAGAAAACCAAAAAATTAGTATTTTCAGGAGGTAGTTCAGTGGTCGCCCTGGACTCTAACCTCAAGGCCACAGAACAAAGAGAAAATTCATTAAAAAACAAAACAAAAAACACCCAGTATACACGTGTGACTCATTTTAATTAGTTTAAACAGTATGTGCTGACAGAAATTACTCCTCTATTTGAAGATAACAGGTAAGTTTGTGCACAGGAAAAGCTTGGTTTAGGCTCTAGTCCAATCAAAAGACAAATGCGTGAAAGGTGCTAATTTTTATGTAAATAGTTATTACACGAGTATTTTGTAAACACAAAGGAGAATACTAGTAATACAAATATTAAATTTCAAATTTGTACGGGCAGTCTGAAAAAGCACTTAAGATTTAACAAGACACAAAAGAATCTCTCAATTCATCTCTAAACAGCAATCTTCCTTCAACAGCCAACTAGTGTCGCTCCATATCCCAGCTAATAAATAACTTGGTCACAGAATTCTTGTTCTTTTATAGATGGCTACATAGCTGGGAGTATGTATCAGGAGGGAAAACTTCCCCTTTCTATTTAAGGGACAGATAGGTTGGCACGTATTTGTAATCCTAGTACTCTGGAGGCTAAGGAAGGAGGATCACAAGTTCAAGACCAGCTTCGAGTATGTAAAGAAATTGTCTTAAAAAAAAAAAAAAGAAGAAAGATGGAAAGTAACTGGAAAACCAGTGGTTAAGATAACGAGTCATGGGAGTAGGGGAGGAAAGAGAATGGAAAATAATCAAGATAGGGTATACTGGTCCATATGTACCAATTTTGCAAAATGAGTGTAATCACATACTGCAGAAATATACCATTTAAAAAGTAATCAAAGAAAGAGTAATCTGCTAAAACACCTTTTTTGGGGGCTGGGAATTTAGCTCAGTGATGCCGCCTGTCTTGCAAGCTCAGGATCTTGAGTTTGAGCCCTGGTAGGACAAAAAACAAACAAGCAAACAAAACTACACCTCTTTTGATAAGTCCACCTTTTAGAAGTGGATGTCTTCTTCAGTGTTTTTATTTACTATTACATTTCCCCTGAACTTTTTTTTTTTGCTTTTTGAGACAGGGTCTCGCCTTGTAGTTCAGGCTGGCCCTGAGCTCACTATGGTGCCCAGGCAAGCCTCGAACTCAGCAATCCTGTCTCTGCCTCCTGAGTGTTGGGATAACAGGCGTGAGCCACCACGTCTGGCATTGTGGTATGTGGTGTTGATTGTTGGTGGGTGTGTCTCCACGCCCAGCATTATTTGTGGTTACCGGGGATAGAACTCAGGTCCTTTGGCTTGCAAGGCAGGCACTGGAACCACTGAGCTAACCCTCCGCCCCCCTCCCCCCCGAACTTTTTAGATTCTAAGACTTTAATTCTACCAATTACTTAACTTCTTTAGAATGGAATTCTGAGACTGAAGAGTTACACTTGAAGGAAGTGCTTTCGGAAATTTATTTACTTTCAGAGAGTGATCATCAAACTGAGCTCTAACTCAAGTCACTGTTTTGTATATTCTCAGCTTTAATTAAGGTTTCACAGCCTACTCTCTCCTTTATCTAAAAAGCCAACAAGTAGCACGTCAGGTCTCACTCCTTTCAATCACTCTAGAAAAATGTTCAATATGATTCTAAAATAATTTTTTTTTTTTTTTTGGAGACAGGGTCTCGCTTTGTAGTTCAGGCTGGCCTTGAGCTCACTACTAGCCCAGGCAAACCTCAAACTCAGCAATCCTCCTGTCTCTGCCTTCCTAGTGTTGGGATTACAGGCGTGAGCCACCACGCCCGGCACTGTGTGTGTGTGGTACTGATTGCTGGTGGGTGAGTCACCACGCCCAGCATTGTATGTGGTTACCGGGATCAAACTCAGGACCTTGCACTTGCAAGGCAGGTGCCAGAACCACTGAGCTAAATCTCCGGGCCCTAAAATAATTATTTTAAAACTTCTATCTTTATAAGAAAACTTCTGTCTATATAAGAAATCTGACTGGGTGGGATAGCATACACCCAGCAATCCTGAAACTCTGTCAGGCTGAGGCAGGAGGACTGTAAATTTGAGTTCTGCTTGGGCAATTTGGCAACTTAGTGAGAACTTATCTTACACTTTAAAGAATTCTGTTTCATTTTTAAAGGGCTGGGTTGGCCAGGCATGGTGGCACACGCCTATAATCCTAGGACTCAGGAGGCTGAAACAGGAGGATCATGGTCAGCTTCAGCCCACACTGGGCTACACAGTGAGTTCAAACCAGCCTGAACTACAAAGGAAGAGCCTATCTCAAAGACAGTTATATAGTTAGATAGATGGATAGTTAGCACCTTTCTCTTACACACTTGGCCAGTAATCAACCCAGCAGTAGGCAACATCTGGCCCAGAGAGAGGCTCTTTGTGTATCTATGAGAGCAGAATGTAATTTCAAACACATTTAAGCCATCTTGCAATTTCTTGGTGTACTGACAGAATATTTTAAAACATTTGAACTAGAACTGTTTGAGGAGAGAAAAAAAGGGGGGTATGGAAAACCTTAATGAACCACAAGTTATATAAGCAGGGAGCAGAAAACAGATTGCTTCATGATAATCGTACTAGAGTCCCAGGTGAGTATGGCACATGGCAGAAAAGACTGGCCCCGACCCATAGGACATGCTGCCCTGAGTCCCACCCTCGCCCACACTGGTGGATGGCTTTTCATCTTGAGCAGTCCCTCAAGTAACTCATCTTCAAAACCCCGAAATACAATGTCAGGGCCTTTTGTTCCATGATCTCTACAGAGAACAGTTATTGCTAATCCAGTCTCAAAACTCACATCAGACAAGAAATCAGTCACTTTCTCCTCTTTCCTAGGCTAACCAACTTAAAAATCCATAGCCCCCATCCTCCCTTCACCTGTTGTGTTACTGTTCTTTTCTGCTCCAGCTCCATCACCAATTTCAAACTAAAGGGACCTACAGCAGACACAAACTCTGGAGAGGACTAATGATGAACATAAGGTACAGAATATAGACAAGTTGTTTAGCTGATCTGCATTTTCATCATCAAGTAAGAAGAAAAAGGAAAACAGATCCCTCAGTACTGCAGGGTTGCAACAGGCAGAGCAACATTAATTTCCCCCCCTTCCCTTTCAGGGCCCTCTGTGGCTGTCTGTTTCTCAGCTTCAAGTCTGCATTCTGTTCCCTTCCTGGTTGACCAAGGTCATTTAACAGTGTAAGGAGACATTCTCAACTGGAAGCCTTAGGGGAGCTAGGAGGCTACCGCAACCAGCAACTTGGCAGGAGATGTTACTGAACATCCTGCTAAGCCTCTCCCTGGCCCAAAAGATCAGTAAAAACCATGGTCTTAACTTTGTCAACACAGTTATTCAGACTGCATTGGCAACTGTCTACTGGATTATGTTCAGGCAATGGGTGGCCAGAGGGAGCCCAGAAGAGGTCAGCATCCCTCCAGCAGCAGAGGGGCTCTAGCCCCAGATTCTCCAGGTCCCCACATCATTAGCCAGCTGTAACCCACTTAGACCAAGCACAACTGTGAGATGGGCCAGATGGCCTCAGAACTCCTAAATTCTAGTAACCTCAGCTTTACCTCTCTTTCCAACAATGGAAATGTTGTACATCTGTACTGTTCTATGTAATAGGTAAAATGTTTGGCACTCACAGGCCTAGAAATAGTGCTAACCCACTAGCAATTGGCACACCAAGCAAGCACCCAGCTCTTAAGTATCCACACAGCATCCTCCAGTAGGAGGAAGCTATTCTCCCTGGAGACAGAGATGACCCTATGGATTGGGGCAGAGCAAGTAGCAGGGCCTCAAATATCTACCTCTGTAATGAATGATCCAGAAATAATAATGAGATATGTTAAAAGGACATGGAAGGAACCTTTTCCATTGGCCATGCTGGACACAATCTGAGCACCAAAGTGCTAACTACAGGTAACATCATCGCTGATCCTTGACTCATGAACTCAAATCATTCTCAAGGGCTGGCTATTGGTGAATTGCCTTCAAAATCTCTCCCCTGAATAATTTTAGGTCATACTTTACCCAGGCATATCTCAGTGTCCTTAGAGTCACAATGGTCCAGGACTTCTCAAACCAACACAGGAAAAGATGTTGTAATGTTTCTTCTGAAACATTTTAAGGGTTAAATCTCTATCCTGAGACCATATGAGAGCACAAGCGGCCAATATTCAGGCTGTAACTCAGACTTTATTTGTAAAATAAAACTAAAATTCTAGCCATAATTCAAGTCATTCTCATGTCAGGCTGGTCCTAACTCAAGGGTCCACTGTATAACCTACTGAGCAACACAGAAATCTAGGAGTCCTGTACTTATACAAATAAATCAGAAGGAAACATGAAATAACCTTCTTTACAATAGATATATTTAACTAGAACTTAGATTCTAACACATACTTGACTAGGATTAGAATTATCTAATATGGTAGTTACTAGCCATATGTGGCTACTTAAACGTAATTTATTAAAGTTAAATAAAATTTAAAGCTTAGTTCTTCAGTGGTGCTAGCCACATTCTGAGTACCCATGGGACTAGTGGGCACTGCACCTGGACATAACGTCCTGCACAATGGCACTGAGATAGGAGCCATCAGTCTGAGAATAAGGTCTAGAGGAGTCTCAGTAAGATCCTGAAACTCTTAAACTTTTTTTTTTCTTTTTGAGACAGGGTCTCACTTTGTAGTTCAGGCTGGCACTGAGCCCACTATGTAGCCCAGTCAAACCTCAAATTCACAGTAATCCTCCTGCCGCTGCCTCCCAAGTACTGGGATTACAGGCATGGGCCACCATGCCCAGCATTGTGGTATGTGGTACCAGGGATCAAACCTGGGTCCTTGCGCTTGCAAGGCAGACACTGGAACCACTGAGCTAAATCCCTGGGCCTTAAACTTTTATAATAGAATGAAAAAGAACCTCACAAGGATAAGGAAAATTTTAAAAACTGATAATTTTAGAAGCTGGAAAACACAAATAACTGAGTTAGGAGAATGGAAAGAGTTGATCTAGAGTGGGCAAAAGGAAAGATAAACAGTTGACACTGTAGATTCAACAGGATGTCTAGGAAGGGCGCCAGGAGCACTCCTAAAACCTGGGCTAACTGCTGCAACATGCAAAATGGGTAACTAAGTAGCTGCACTCTAAATTGGTTCTCCCAAATTTTACTCCACTTTAAGAGGAAAGCAGTTAATTCAGTAGAGAGGATTAAACATAGGGTTTATGCCTAAGAGAACTCAAGGTATCACTGACAAAGGAAGATAGTCCACACTTTAGTGAAAACAGAGGGATTAGGTAACTAAGGGAAGGGAAGAAAAAGGAAGAAGGAAAGAGGGAAACTGAGAATGAAAAGGAGAGACAGAAAATGAGAAAAAACCTGGAATACCAGTTTAAGGGCTTCAACATTCTGAAAGTGAGAAAATGGAAGAAAATAACAACTCAAGAAAACTTCCCAGAAGAGAATATGAATCACTGGACTGAAAATGCCTCAGAGTATTCAACACAACGAACAAAGAAAACCTTGTACTGGGTGTGGCACATAATTGTAATCCTAGCTACTTAGAAAGCTGAGTCAAGAGGATTACCAATTTAAGGACAGCCTAGGCAATTTAGTAAGATCTTGTCTCAAAATTTAAAAGTAAATCAAGTGTGGCGGCACATGCTTGTCACCCCAGCACTCAACTCAAGAGGCTGAGCCAGGAAGATACATGAGACCACAGTATGCCTTCTTACAGTTTACTAAAGTTTAACAGAGAAAGACGTGGGTCATAAACTGGCAGCGTGGCTTCCATAAAGTAAAGATGAGCAGTCCAACCCTACAGTTATAAAGCACTACTCCAATCGGAAGGGTTTCCTGAAATAATCCTCTGAACAGCGTAATGCAGCCTACTCTTCTGATGTGCACGTGTACACACACACACACACACCAGAAATTACACAAGAGAGGCTACAAATGAGTCTGCTGATGAAAAGGCTATAAGCAGAGACTTGTAGGACTCTTCATCACATGTCTAACTCTATAAGCTAAGGCATGGTTTTTGCTAATTTAGCATTCTTATCTACATTATGGGCCACAACTACCACATTTTTATAAAAAGAATTGATAACACACACAATGTTGCACACAGCACTGCACATTTTCCTTTCAAAATGCTGTCCAGAGCACGTGGCCCCAGTCCAGCTTCTTTCTGGCCTCACCCACACGCTGATGAAATTCCTTCACTGATCTCCAGGAGACAGGGTCGGCAGAGACTGCTTGCCCCAAGAAAGTGTCCCACGCTGCAGTATCTGGAGTAGGCTGGAAACCCACACTGCTCCAGCCATGGCCAAGCCCCAGGCCTTCTCTCTGTGGTAAGCTTAGGTCTCCCAAGACTTCCCTCCTAAGCTGGCCCTTGAGTCTTCAAGGGTTTCCCTGGGGTGAAGCCTGTGCCAGCTCCCTCTCCCAGGAGCTCCAGGTCACGGTGTGAAGGCCCTTGGGGCTCAGGCTCCCCCTCCCCATTCTGACCTGAACAGGAGGCTCAGGAAGAGGTGCTCAGAGTGAAACTGCAGAGACACACAAGAGGATGACAAGGACCAAGGTCCAGTTTGTGGTTAGAGATGTTTGTGAGTGGGGGTGTGTAGATGCTTACTTTTGTTGAACTGAGTATTTATCTTATACACGCTCTTTTGAATGCAAGACATATTTCTCACACGTGGTAATCCCATTATCAAAGAGAAGGAATGGCTGAATGTACATCTCTAAAATACCAAGTTATCATTTAATTTGTCTTTAAGAAGACATGATTGGCAGAAAGAAAATGTAAGAAGCTATTTTTACTTCTCAGTGGACCAGGCTAGCCAGCCTGCTTTCTTTCCTCTTTGGCTTCTGGGAAAAAAGTCTCAGTGTGTAGCACTGCCAGCGTCACCTGGAGATCCTTCTGCAGCCCGGAACACAGGTATGTGTCCCCTTCCATAATGTCTAAGGATTATAAGGAAACTAAAACTAGAACGAGGCAAAGTGTTTTATAATTTTGCTATTAAATACAAAAACCTCACTACTGGCAAAAGGTTCTATAAACAAAGTTAAGTGACAACAGATGTAGAGAATTATTTGTAACAAATGTAATAAAAGAGAGCTCTTAAAATTAAGAGCAAGAAAAAGACACGATAGGAAGGGGCAAAAATTGAAGAATGGACCAGCCAGGTGATGTGGTCTATGGCTGTACTCTCAGCTACTCAGGGTGAGGCAGGAGGACCAAGTTTGAAGTTAGCCCAAGCAATCTAGTGAGACCCTGTCTTAAAATAAGAGGGTGGTTGGGGATGCAGCTCAGTGATAGTGCTTGCTGAGCACCCAACAAGGCCTTCAATCCTGAGTGCTGGAACAAATAGAAAAATGGTAAGTAGCCAGGCATTACCAAAAAAAAAAAAAAAAAAAAAAAAAGTGTGTTATTCATTCAAATACCTTCTTGAGTCTAGAGGTGTAACTCTGAGTACTTACCCAGCATGAGCAAGACTCTGGGTTTGATCTTCACTTTTCTCTCTCTCCCTCCCTCACTCTCTCCCTCTCCCTTTTTCTCTTTCTCTCAAACACACACACACACACACACACACACACACACACACACACACACACAGAGCTCGTTGGTAATAAAAGAAATATACTTTCTGCCCTCCAAAATTTTCAACACCATTCATAAAAAGGTCCAATTCAACCAAGGCTTATGAAGCATTTCAAAGAAGATTCATGTATGAGCAGGAAGAAGTAATCTAGGAACCCTATGAAGCACAGCTGGCTTCCTTTTGAGTTAATACTGACCCAGCTACCTACCCCTCTAAAACGTTGATTTCCCTTACTGTCCAATAGTTGTACTCACAGCTGTCAGCACAGAGGGTTCAGTGTCACACCTTAACTTTTAGCTTCCTCAGTTAGGTATTTGTTATAGTCTTTCATTTACCCAGTTACCTTGCAAGATAAGGTTCTGTCCTCGATCTCTTTTTGCTATATTTTCATAAGTGACTTAGAAAACTATGAAAAACATTTCTCGTCACCCATCAAGACTGTGTGAGGCTGGTTCCAGGATCTCCCCTTGCCATCTTCAACCCTCGGATGTCTAAGTTCCCTCCATAAACAGTACAGTATGCATATAACCTATGCTTTCCTGCATATTTTAAATCTTCTTGAGAATACTTAAAATACTTAGCTATAGTGTCAAGGTTACATAAACACCTACTGTGCTGCACTGTTTGGGGGATGACAAGAAAAACTGGTCTGTGGAGTGAAGGACATAGCTCAACAGCAGGGCACTGGCCTAAGCTGTGTGGAGTCCTGCACTGAATTCCCAACCCTGCCCAAATAAAAATTAAATGTACATGTAGATATACCTAAAAAAAAAAAATCAACCCACAGTTTGCTGAACTCAGGAATACTGAAAGCCAACAATGGTGTGAACTTGCACATACATAAATGTGTTTAGTATGTGCAAGGGCCTGGGTTTAACTGAAGCACTTAGACTCAAACAAAACAAAGACAACAAAGAAAATTAAAATACTGGACAAAAGAGATTCAAAGAAAAACAAATGTGTATGCTAAAACAATAAAAAACTTAAGAGTTTTAAATATAAAGTACTGCCTCTGGGTCAAACAGTAATTCTTACAAATTCTAAATTATTTAAAGGAGAACCTCTGCTTCAGTACCGGCCCCTCAGAGAGGATGCAGGTGTTAAGACCAGCAAATAACCAAGCTGAGGCTACATTTCTAAATGACGCAACTATCATTCTTCTACACTTCACTCTTGCCAGACCACATGTAAACAACTGTGTTCTATCTTTTCTTAAATGGGAAGAAAGTAATACTGGCTGAAAAATAAAGTATCTTGAAACTATGCATAAAGAACTTATACTGTGAGAGAGCAAGTGCATAAACAGTGCAAAAGTGCACTTTCTTCTCTAGCTAGGGACCAGTGCAACACGAGATCCCCAGTGCTACAACACAAAGGGTTATTAGTGAGAAAATGGTGTGACTGGGTCCTAGAGTTTAGTTAGTTAATAACCTAACAATGCTGGCTTCTTTGTGAGGGTGGTGAGGGGCTTTTTAGTTTTGCAAATGTGCAAGATCCTGCAAGATCTCAACAGTGAGGAAAACAAAGTGAGGAGTATATACATATATATAAGGTACTATCTTCACAACTTCTCTATAAATTGCAAATTTATAGAAAAAAATTTATAGAATTTTTATAGAAAAATTTATAAATTAAAAATTTATGTAAGAATAAAGTTTATTTTGGGTTGGAGGGTTAGCTCAGTGGTTCCAGCGCCTGACTCTCAAGCGCAAGGTCCTGAGTTCAATCCCCGGTAACCACATACAATGCTGGACATGGAGACTCA
>PVIC010050576.1:0-12767 GCA_004025085.1 Thryonomys swinderianus
TGTTTTGTTTTGTTTTTTAGGCAGGGTCTCACTTTGTATTTCAGGCAGGCCCTGAGCTCATTATGTAGCCTAGGGCAGTCTTGAACTCACAGCAGTCCTCCTGCCTTTGCCTCCCAAGTGTTGGGATTATAGGTGTGAGCCACCATGCCTGGCACTGTGATGTGTGGTACCAATTCCTGGGATTGTGGGTGTTGGCCACACCCAGCATTGTGGTATATGGTACTAGTGACTGAACTCAGGGCTTTGTGCTTGTGAGGCAGATGCCAGAACCACTGAGCTAAATCCCTGGCCCCAGTTTTTTTTTTTTTTTTTTTTTTTTTTTTTTTTTTTTTTTTTTTTTTTTTTTGAGACAGGGTCTTGCTTTGTAGTTCAGGCTGGCCCTGAGCTCACTATTTAGCCCAGGCAAGCCGCCATGAACTCAGCAATCCTCTTGTCTCTGCCTCCCGACTGCTGGGATTACAGGCTTGAGCCACCATGCCTGGCATTGTGGTATGCGGTGTTGGTTGTTGGTGGGCATGAGTCTCCATGCCCAGCATTATATGTGGTTACCGGGGATCGAACTCAGGACCTTGCACTTGCGAAGCAGGCGCCGGAACCACTGAGCTAACCCTCCGGCCCCCCAGTTTTCTTATTTATTTATTTTTTGTTAAGACCTATGGGAGTACTTAGTTGTGTATGAGGGTTCTTGTTCCTCTATATCATCCCAAGAACATGGTATGGCCTGCCTTTATAATTTTAGCCATCCTACAATGAATATATTTTAGTGTAGTGTACTTGAAATTTTCTAAGTGGCTAATCATATTGAAGAAGTTTTCATTTTATCTTCAATTTATATTTTGTATATCTTTCATGGTAAACTGTTTGTTCACATACGTATATCGAGTTGTCTTCTTATTGAATGGTAGGAATTCTTTATATATTCTGGATAGTAGTCCTTCCTCATAAATTTCACAGATATTTTCTCTCATTTGGTGGTTTTACTTTTGTTTTCGCTGACTTGCTTAATATCTTTATAAAAAAATCTATGTCTCATATTTATGTAGCCCTATTTCTAGAATCTATCCTGTTTTTTTGATCCTTTTGGGAAATGGCTTATACCCACTTAATCTGTAATTGAACCATAGAAAGAGTCCTTTATTTAGCCACCAAACTCAGAGATCCTTCTAGAACACTCTGTCTTCATTGTACCACAAGTGATAATTTCACATATTTTCATCATACAAAGATAATACATGATATTTTATCTCAAAGTCTTGATATTAGAAAACTTGAAATATATTAGCAGCTTATTAAAAACTTAATGGAGGGCAAAAACGAGAATTAAGTTATGTCATATACTGGTACAAATTCTCAATGTGGAGTATAATTGTGATGTGTATATATAATGTACCAATAAAATGTTAAAAAATACATATTGGATTCCACTAAAATACAAGGCCCATAAAGGCAAGGATTTTTTCTTTTGTTTTCCCTGCTGCTATATTTTGAGAGCTGGAGTGGTGTCTGATACACAGAGGAAGCTTTGTTAAAGTTTGTTGAATGATTAAATTTTATAAATTACCCAATAGTTATGCTAATCATCACAAGTCATACAAGATTAGCTTCCTTTTCCCCTGGTAGCATTCTATGTTCAATATTGTTTTAATTACTGGAGATTTCTTTTGGTTAGTGTTTCTTTGTGTATCTTTTCATCCTTTGACTTTTATCCTAGTTGAGCATTTAAAGTGATTTTATGCAGGGCACCTTCAGTAACATATACATAGTAATTCATTAATAGGCCTGCTTGATCTGTGAATTTTACTGCTCTCAATTTAAATAGCAATGTTTGCTTTTGGTGTTATTCATCTGTATTTCATTTTTCACCCTGCTCAGACCTGATATGCAAAACACACATTATGTTTTTCCTGTTTTCATCTACTCATCTTTTTTTATTTTTCTCTTTTTTCTTTCATTTCTTGCTTTGTTGTTCTTTTACCAAGGATGGCTCTCTAAAGTGATAGGACTTGTCCCTGAGAATTACTTGGAAATTTTTGAAATAATTTCAATGATTGAGCCCACCCAGGACCAGTTGGCATTTTGCGAAGCTCTTTACATGACTATAATGTACAGCTAAGGTTCATATTATCTACTCTGACTCACAAATACAGATGTAAATCATCCATGCTAATACCTGCATAATATTGCATTTTGACAATACATCTAAATTTATTTGCTTGCATCTGTATTTGTGTTCATTCAAATTTTATCTCATTTCTTTCCTTTATGGTGTATAGTATGGTACAGATATTCATTACTATACTATGTTTTAACAAATGTCATACTTTTTTAATGGATTGAGTATATTGACACATTTTAGTAATACGTTATGATCACATTCATCATTGAGAAGTTGTACCTATACACAAGGTATCTTGATTCCTATTTTTTCTATCCCCTGCCCACCCTATAATCCCTCATCCCATATACATAAACTTTGTTTTATTTTTACCATCCAATTTTTTCTTTCCCTTCTTTGTTCTCCCCTGCCCTGCCTTTCCTTTTCTCTTTGATCATTTTCTCCCTATTTCACAATACCCCTCACATTCTGGACCTCCTTTACACCTTCAGTTTCTCACCGTAGAGAAATGATATGGTATTTACCCATCTGTGTCCTAATGTTATACTTTTATTATTGCACGATCTCTCATTTTGAAAACAATATCTTTTAGCCTTGGATTACATTCTATCTCACGGCATTATGATCGCTCGCTCATGCTTTCCATTGCTGGTTTTTGCATTTACTTGGTGTATCTTGAGCAGTTATTCAAAACTTTTGTTGTCCTTTCTTTTAGACATAAACAGCTTATAGCTGGAATCATTAAAAAAATCCTGATCTGCTGTGTCCTTTTAGAGATTGTTACCCTTTAAAATTAGAATCCACAGGATTCTAAAGTCTTTCAACCTCAAGTAAAAAAACATCATGGCATTTCAGGCATCATGCCAACTTGATAGGGCAAGAGCATGACTCCCCCCAACTCTCCTCAACCTCTCCATTTTCTGCGCGTGCCGCAGCTGTAACTTGAATCACTTCTTGCTGCACATGCAAATTGCAAATTTAAACTGTTTCTTTCTTAATTTTATCACTCTTTCTCTCCTAATTTGCAGGAAGCTCAAATTATTAGCACTTGTCTAAACAATGCGGTTTCTCCTAGTATTGCTGAGAACAAAATGTTGCTGATAACTTCCAAATGATGTCATCTTGGAAACTCAGCTCTGAGGCCCCTACTCTGAAATGGGCTTTGTTCAGAAGTGCTGCAATAATTCAGACTGACCCAAAGCCCCAATATAGTCCCAAGACTAAATTGAAAAGTGAATCAGAAACTCCATTTCTGTTTCTGGGAGTTAAAACACTGCCTATTTCTTAGTACTTGATGCATTTTGTCAGCAAGGCTCGAAGTGGGAGACAGAGAGGGTTATGGGGGGATTAAGTCCCATCCTGCAGGATCTTTTTCTTTATCTTCTTCTTACCAGCAAATCAAGTGTCTTGGTGGAACTGTTAACTTCTTGTGTCATCTTTCGGGATCTCATGGTGGTAATGCCTTTTAAAGACTCAGTGCTGGGCAGGCTGGCAAACACCAGAACAGGTGCACTGTGACAGTCTTCTGCAGTGAGCCCTGATATTTTCCCATCCTACAGGCGAGGAAACAGGCTCAGAGTGATATCATTTCCCCAAGATCCCCTAGTAAGTTAATGAGGAACAGGAATTTGAGTCTGGGTGTGCACAGTGCCAGAGCTGTTGCCTTCATCTACTGTGATGAACTGACTCAATTTGGTATAAAGGACTTGTCACAGATTGGCCTCTGCCAACTTCACTTGTCCAATATGAATGCTCAGCTTCCCTTGCAACCTATGTTCAAGCTAATACTTAGGCCTCTCTAACACACATGGCTATTTTATCCCTCTATAACAACTGCTTACATATCTGTCCACCTGAACTCCCTGTGGAGTGTAAATTCTCTCATGGTAGGAGTTGCATCTCATTTACTTCTATTTCTTTTTTGTTGTTGTTGTTTGAGTCAGGGTCTCGCTTTGTAGTTCAGGCTGGCCCTGAACTCACTATGTAGCCCAGGCAAGCCTGGAACTCAGCAATCCTCCTATCTCTGCCTCCCGAGTGCTGGGATGACAGGCATGAACTACCATGCTTGGCAGTGTGATATGTGGTATTGATTGCTGGTGGGCGTGAGTCACCACGCCCAGCATTGTATGTGGTTACCAGGATCGAACTCAGAACTTGCACTTGTGAGGCAGGCGCCAGAACCACTGAGCTAAGTCTCCGGCCCTTTACTTCTATTTCTTGAGGACCCAACACAGCGCCTGGCACACAGCACATGCTCAGCAATACACTGGGTGTTCTCCTTACAATGGTTTCTCTCCCCTCACTCTAGAGAAACCATCAAAACCCTTGTGTTCTATTATTTCATTACTCCTCAGGTCAGTCAAACAAGCACATTTGTTTCAATCGCTATTGGTTTGCATGTATATTGTTGGCCTTAAACACTGGGTTGTCTACAGCACCTGCAAGACTTTGGATATGCTTGTATCTCCTCGCTAGGAATGAAGGAGACCAACAAAACCAGTATTTCCCCAGAGCTGATTCTATGTAATTATTCCATGTCTAGAAGGTGTGATCATGATCAATGATCTAGGGGATAGCTGCTGGCTCCATTTCTCCTTCTCATTGTACTTGTCATGGCTGCAAAGAAGAATGGTCCACCACTGATTCCATTGTAGAACAATGACAATGGCAAATAGGACCCCATCCTTACAAAACTTGAAGCCAGCCTGGCACACTTAAATTCCCAAAAGGCCAAGAAGAAACTTAAGTGAAAGGGAGGGGGGGGGTCCAGTTAGGGACTTTGGCAAAGGAGACCACAGCTGCTTTGGAGGTAGGTAGCCTGAGTAATCTAGCTGATTACTCCCCCTGCTGCAGAACTTTCCACTTGTCAAGACTACATAGAAATCTGAACTTGTATGTAAAATCATTTCACGCAGCCTCTAACTCAAAATTCAAAAACTCTTTGTGGTCTAAATTAAATACATCTTTTGGCATGGTCTGGAGTGATTTTGCCAATTTTTAACCTTGTGCGTAGATTTTTAACACAGGCTCAATGAGTTGAACTGGTTGATGTAGGTCTAAATAATGACTTCATCACGTTTCTTGGTGGCCTTGGGCTGGTTGTTACTCATCTCTGAGCACTGATTTTCTTATCTGTAAAATAGGATCTCACTTCACACCTTCTGAATCCAAGGTCAATAATAGGAGGGATTTTGACAATATTATTCTATTATCTTCATGTCATTAGAAAGAATAAATGTTATGATGCGTTGTCTCCAGTCCCAGGGATGTGAGAAGCAGGAGCCAGGTGGTGTCATGACTGATGTGACTGAATAAGACAGCCCATTACCAACTGGTCTTCATTTGCTTACAAGTAACAAGAACAAGAACGTAATGCACATGGTCTAAACAACAGAGTAATTTATGGGCTCTGGTCTCCCTATGGCTCAAAGGAACTGGTATAAATGAGTTCAGGAGTTCAAAATGGTCTCTTTTGTGCTGACTTGATTGTGAAACAGGATCTCCCTGTGTGTGGGTGAGACAATTGCCAGGAGGTTCATGTGCCCACAACTGTCTCAGCAATGTTCTCCTTGGCTCTGATTGTATCACTTGTGCCTCTTTCGCCTGGTTCCACCAGCTGAAAAGATGATATGCTGACTGGTGACCCCTGAATCACATGACCTTTAAACCATGCAAATTTAGAACTGGGGAAGGGAGAGATTCCCTAGAGAAAGAGGCAAAGCTAAATGCTAGTGACAGAAGCAGTCTGTTCAGAAGACCACAGGTGAATGCTTTGCCATCTGTAAATAGCCCCGGGTAACCTCACCTGTCGAAAGAACCCCATATCTCTCCATTCCTGAAGATGCCAATGATGACAGAATGGCGGGCACCAGCTGTCCACCTCCTGCCATGCAACGCGCTCAGAGTGGCTTTGGCTCAAGGCTAGTTTGCAAACCCTCTCCAGAGAGTTTGCAAAACACAGGAAAAGTTTAATGGTATCATCAGGTAATCAGAGTGCAGACTGGATTCTTTCCTTTGATCTTGTTCTAATGTATAATATCCATGGGGTTGGCTGCATCCTCAATCCCTCACAAGACTGCTAAAGAGGAGAACTGCACCATCAGAAAACAGCGTCTCAGAGTATAGAGTAAGATCGAATCACTGTGCTATGGGGAATCTGGGGACTCTGGGGAGGCCTCTGTCTCCTGCTCTTGGGAGACAGGTGTGAGCCACCATGCCCAGCAAACTTGGATCTTCTTGATGCAGAAATAGTCTTAGGAGATCTGGGGAGGGCTGGGTCTGCTTGTCCTGAAAGCTCAGGGAGTTAACAAGAAAAAAAAATTGGAAATAGAGAAAAGTACACCAAATAAAGTATACCCCAACACTTCTAAAGATTACTGCTGTTCCAATAGTATTCCTGGATATAACCTGTGCTTCCATCTTGGTTTATTTCATTTCATTGTACTATTGTAAGAATAACATGAGATTTATCCTTGCAACAAAATTTTAGCACACCAGGCTTTATTTATCACTACAGGTACAATGTAATAGAGCATGTCTCTGTGGTTTTTTTTGTTTTTATTTTTGTTTTTTTGAGACAGGGTCTTGCTTTGTAGTTCAGGCTGGCCCTGAGCTCACTATGTAGCCCAGGCAAGCCTTGAACCCAGCAATCCTCCTGTCTCTGCCTCCCAAATGCTGGGATTATAGGCGTGAGCCACCACGCCCGGCACTGTTTTTTTTTTTTAATCTTGTTTAACTGAAACTTTGTATCTATTGGTGATTCACTATTTTTCCTTCTTTGATTTTAAGAATTTGATAGTTTTACATATTTTAAGTAAGTGCAGGATGCTAATTTGCTGTTATGTAACTGGTTTGTTTCACATAGTATAATGTCTTCAAAACTAATTCATATTATCCCATACTGTAGGACTGTCTCCTTTTCAAGGCTGAGTAGCATTTCTCTATAGGAGTACAATGCATTTTCCTTATCTCTTCATCTGTTGATAGACATTTAAGTTGTTTTCACATTCTAAGTAATGCAGCAAAAGCCATGGGATTGATAATCTCTTCAAAATATTGATTTCAATAGATATCCAGATGTAGGTCTGCTGAAACATGTGGTAATTCCTTTAAAAACCCTCCTAATCTTTATTTTGAAAGTTTAGAGTTGCTTCATAGTCAGACTTTTTCTTTTCAATACATGAAAGTCAATTTCCTATGACACATCTTCTGTAGGATGTTTCCTGATCATTACACATTATCATGATCCATTCAACCTTTTTTCTCACTTTTAATCAATATTTAGGATGCTCTTTATTTAAAAAAATTAAGAAATCTTAGGTGTGAAGTACATGCCCCAAGGCAGAAAGTTTCCTTAAGAGAATAATCCATTCTGTCACATTGGAACTTTGTAACTGTGATCTACTTTGGAATATTCAGTGCCTGGCACATAGTACTCATCTAACTCTTGAGTGAATAAGTGAATGAATAAAGTGAGTTCTGCATTTCTAGCATTTCACAAGGAAATCATTCAACAAGTGTTGCACAATAAATGAGTAGACTTTGAGCAAAACATTATGAAGTATCTATCAAGGGCTGGGACATTTCAACAGGGTGATCTAGAATTGACTCACCTGACCCACTTAAATACCTAAGCTCAATTACCTACAAATACTCCCTAAAATGAGCTAACATCATCCTTCATTTTTTGTAAGGCTTCAGAAACTTAATTGTTCATTTCTTAAAGACCTTTTCTGGGTAATAATTAAAAAAACCTTCCACAATAGTAATTATCTATAATTACTAATGGAAACAGGTATCTTCAAAGCCTTTTCAAATTGAGACATGAATGGTTCATTATCGTAGAAGGCAACTACCAATATCCAATTTTCAATGGGACATGGAGATCAAACATAATGTGGAGGACTATAGAGATGCACAAAGGGAACAGAAGCTTCCTAAAGCTGCTCAGTAGAAGAAATTTGGCAATGGGGCAGAGGTTGACAAGCATTAAAATAAGAAATATAGAGTTCCTTGGGAATGTGGAACACTGAGTAGGTGAGAGAAATATAAAATAGGAACAATGCAGATGGGTGAAAATCTTTTATTCCAAAACCCTTTCACAGAGTTACATTAGCTCAGCCAAGCCATTATCTTCAAGCTCAGTTTCTGTATCAGGGAGTGGCCATGAGAAAACCTAAACTTACTTAGCCAAAGAAGTTCTTTTATATATAAGATATAAAGGTTATTCTGGGAAGGTAACTCAAAGAATGCATGGGAAGGGATAAATACAGAAACTAGCATGTGCCCAGAGGTCAGTAGTGACCCTATTCTCTTATTTTACTGTTAAAATTTTCTCCAGCTCTTAATTTCTGAGATCTTGTGTTAGTAAAGGAGGACCCAGGTGTGACAGGGTTATCTGAACACTGTGGAAATTAGAATTCTGCTCTCTTCTTCCTACACTTCCTGTTGCAAGGCATGCTGGGAGTTACAACTTTTCCACTGATATACAAAACAAGTTTGACATGGAGAATCTGAGAGTTATTGGAACTGGCTGGGTCAGGATACAGTCTCTATGAGTTTAGGGAATGGATATATTTATTTTGAGGCATTACAATCACTGTTCTTAATTTTGGTTGGAAATACTGAGATAGAATCAATATTTCCTCTAGTTCTGTAACTCAAATGATGGAGCATATGTTATTTATATCATTAACATTATAACTAGTAGGATGGGCCCTATGCACCTTGTGGTTTCCAAAAAAATGCAAGTCTCAGAGCCTGTTCTGTTCAAAGGTTTCTATGATCTAATGTGTTTGAGGAAAAATATAGATTCCCTTTAATGATTTAGATCTAAAATTCCCACCAAGTCTCATGTGTTCAAAGGTGGGACTTCAGGGAGGTGCTTGGATCATGGGGATGCTGAACTTAGGACCTGATTAATTTATTGATGAGTTCATAGCCAAATATGATATGAGAAGATGTGGCCAGGTTAGGACAGATGGGTCCCTGGGCACATGACCTAGAAGGTTGTACTCTTATTCTCTGCTCCTCTCTTCTCTCTCAATTTCCTGGCTACTATGAGTTGGTACCTTTCCTCTCCATGTACTGCCACTATTTCTTCTTTGGAGCCAGTCAGCTATGGACTAAACTCTGTGAAACAATGAACCTACATAAACATCTCATCTGTTAAATTCTGGGTGTCAGGTATTTTGTCTCAGTGATAGAATAGGTAACTAATTCCCTCCTATTCTCTCCTGAGAAATTCTCTATAGAAATAAATATATTAATTACAGTGAGAGGACTCTTTAGAGAAACCTGCTTACCTGGGTTCATCCATCTTTCCTAATCTCATTCTTTTTTTATGTAAGAACTGTTAGCATCTTACCAAACTAGGATGCTCTGGAGCATGCTTTAAGAAATAGAACTTTGGGCCGGAGGGTTAGCTCAGTGGTTCCAGCACCTGCCTCGCAAGCGCAAGGTCCTGAGTTTGATCCCCGGAAACCACATACAATGCTGGGCGTGGAGACTCACGCCCACCAGCCATCAATACCACATACCACAGTGCCAGGCGTGGTAGCTCACGCCTGTAATCCCAGCACTTGGGAGACAGAGGCAGGAGGATTGCTGAGTTCGAGGCTTGCCTGGGCTACATAGTGAACTCAGAGCCAGCCTGAACTACAAAGCGAGACCCTGTCTCAAAAAAAGGAAAAAAAGAAAAGAAATAGAACTTTTTCCTTTAGTTTCCTCAAACTGTGAGTTCTTGCATAAAGTATATTCATGTTCCTGTCCACCTAATAGCCCGGTGATTATCCTTTCTCCTCCCTAGAAGGTAAGCTTGGCAAGTTTCCAGCTATAAAACTCTCACCCTTCCTCCATTGTAAAGTATTAAATAAAATATAAGAAATCAGGTTGATCTGAATTTCAGGTAAAAAAAAACCCAAAAGTTGTTTAGTCCATATTTGCTAAATTTGACAACCCTATGATGGGGATGGATGTACACAGCACAAGACTGGAGACTCAGTGATCTCAATTCTGGTTCATACTTCCTGTGCTAGACAGTGGTATTTTACCGAAGCTAAAGTCAGATATCCTTAACACTTAGACCTACAGTGAATTGGTGCTGGAGGAAAATGTATTACCTTTCATGTCACACAGCTAAAAAATATAGTTAGTAACCGAGGACAATAAAAATTTTTTCCACTTGGAAAATGGCTCTTTGTGGAAGATGAAGATATGGCCATCTCTGCAGAGAGCTAGCCAAGAGATGCAGCTTCAGTGATGCCCTTGGAGTCACTCCTGCCCGAGACTAGTCGTATCTTTAACCTGCTGGATACACCAGCCAATACAAATATCCTTTTCTTTTTTTCTTCCTTGACCTAATTTGAAGTTTAGCCATTAAACACATATAGCTGGCACTGTTACTCTGTTTTCACAATCCTATATATTTAACAATTATTTCTGCCCTGTCTATTCCAGGGATCAGCTAAAAAATTCGCTTACCATCACCTGGAGTGTAGTGTTTCCCAAGTCACTTCCTTGGGCTTCAGTGCCCTCCGGGAGCGTCTTCTTCGCAGCCCAGCAGCCACAGCTCATCGCCACTGGATTGTGGGTGTCTGGGTTTGAGGGGCTTCCTGAAGGATCAGAAATCTTCAACACAAACCCCAAACAAAAGTATAAGTTATTTTCCTGCAAACCTCCCCCCAGATACCTCTCAGAGGGGCAGGGGGCGGCCCCCACTTGGTGCTTTCTCATGTAGGTGCTGGACGGTGAGGTAGCTCTCTGATGGCAGCGTGAGCGCAGTGTCACGAGGATCTCTGGGACAGTGGATGCGAACCCCAATCAGATTTCTGCTTCTAGAGTAAATATGATTCTAAAAAAGACGCTGTAGCCAGGAATAGCGGCACGTACCTGTAATCACTGCTCTGTAATCATACTCTGTAATCAACCACTCTGGGAAACTGAGGCAAAAGAATCACAAATTGGAGTCCAGTCTGGGTAGTTTAACAATTTAGTGAGAAACTGTCTCAAAATGAAAAGGGAAAGAATGCTGGGAATATAACTCAGTGTGCAGGCCCGGGTTTCAATCCCCAGGAACAAAAAAACAAAAAGATGTTGTTAACTCAAAACACAGAAACAGTGTCCTTGCTCAGAGACTGAGATAGTTCTGTCATTTCTCTAGCTTCCTCCCCCACCTGTGGTGGGTATCATGTGATCCAACTATTGTAAATTAAAATTTTGCCAGCTATTCTTCAGACAAAAGATTCATATCTAGATTCTATAAAGAACACAGAAAATTAGATCGCTAAAAATAAAAGGCCCAAATAAAAAAAAATGGGCAAGTGAAATGGACAGACATTTCTCAGAAGAAGTACACATGGCCACCTCTGGCCATTAGAGAAATGCAAATTAAAACAACACTCAGCTTTCAGTTCACCTCAGAAGGAATGGCCATCATTAAGAAATCAAATGATAGGGCCGGATGGTTAGCTCAGTGGTTCCAGCGCCTGCCTCGCAAGCGCAAGGACCTGAGTTCGATCCCCAATAACCACATACAATACTCGGCATGGAGACACACCCACCAACAATCAACACCGCATACCACAATGCCGGACGTGGTGGCTCACGCCTGTAATCCCAGCACTCGGGAGGCAGAGACAGGAGGAATGCTGAGTTCACGGTGGCTTGCCTGGGCACCATAGTGAGCTCGGGGCCAGCCTCAACTACAAAGTGAGACCCTGTCTCCAAAAAGCAAAAATCAATCAATCAATCAATCAAATGATAAAAATGCTAGCAAGACTGCAGAGACAAAGGAAGCTTCCACATCAGTAGTGGTGAACCTAAGGCATGTGGGCCACAGTGGCATGCAGAGCCCTCTCTGGTGGCACATGAGTCAAGTTGCTCCAGCCAATAAGCAACTGATGACAGTTGCTTTTTCTTAAAGTGTTCAAGTTTTATTTCAGAGTTCACATTTTGCAATAAAGGAGTGGATTTGGGGTTGCAGTTTGGGCCCTCCGTCTCTACCAGGTTCGCATTGTTGGTGGGAATATAAGCTAATATAACTACTACAGAAATGCAGATGGAGATTTCTCAGAAAAAGAACACTTGAGATTCCACTTGACCCAGATATTCCCTTTCTAGGTATCTTCTCGAAAGAGTTAAAGACATGCTACAGTGACACACACACATCCACGTATACAGCAGCACAATTCACAATAGCTAAACTCTGGAAGGAAACTTTATGTCTATCAACAAATGAATATCAACAAAAAATAAAAAAAGATAAAAACAAATGTCTATCAACAAAAGAAAATGTGATTTTTACACATTCTGCCATCATGAGAGAGAAACTTGAACTGTTTGGAGGAAAAAGGACACACCTTGATACTATAAAATTCTGTGAAATAAACACATGTTTAAATACCATATGGTTTCTCTTATATAATAAACTCAAACTATAAATAAATAGCAAAATAAAAGACAGGTAATAGGGCTGGGCGTGGTGGCTCACGCCTGTAATCCCAGCACGCGGGAGGCAGAGACAGGAGGACTGCTGAGTTCGACGCTTGCCTGGACTACATACTGAGCTCAGAGCTAGCCTGAACTACAAAGTGAGACCCTGTCTCAAAAAAAAAAAAAACCAAAAAAAAAAAAAACCCAAAAAAAAAAAAAA
>PVIC010050577.1:0-12773 GCA_004025085.1 Thryonomys swinderianus
CTCAACTCACAGATTCAGTTTTGGTTTTGTTTTTTAAGGCTAGAGGCCATGTTTCCTTGGCTCTCTCTCCGTTCGCTGTGGTTGGGCTTGCTGAGGGGGCAGCCAGAGGAATCACTGCTTTCTGGGGGTATCTGAGAACAGACTCTCCTTGCTGCTCTGGCCAGGATCTGCCCACTGCTTCCCACAGGGCCTCCAATCCAAGGTCTCAGATCTGAAGCTGCTCCTCGCTGTCAGCATCCCCTCTTCCTCCTTCTCCTGGTCGATCTGTCTTTCCCTTCCCCCTCCTCATCTTCCTTGTCTTACCCTCCCCACTGCCTCTCCTCTTCTTTCTCCTACCTTCTTTTTCCTCCATTTTCTTCCTGCTTCTCCTCCTCTCCCTCATTCTTTCCTTTCCTCCCCTGGCTCATCCTCTTTCCTCCTTCTCCTCTGTCTCACTCTGTCTGCCACCTTTTTCTCATCATCTCTTGTACTTCTTCAGCTCCCTTCTGGCCCCCACTCCTTCTTTTACTACCCCTCTCTATTGGCCATCCTCTTCCTCTTCCATATCCCCCTCCTGCACCTTCTCATCCTCTGTGTTAATTTTCTCCTCCAGGGAATTTACCTTTCCTTTGTCTTCACCTGTCCATCTGCCTGATTTATAGAAGCTCTATCACCTTCAGCTCAGTTCTTGTGACAAGGCCCTTCGCCAGGGCCCAGAGTGTGCCAGTGCCACAGCGTCTGGCCCCTGCTGTGTCTGCAACATTGGCAAGCTGAATCTATCTATGCCTTATCCGCTGGCCTGATGGGCTTGGAAGGAGGACCAGATCTTTTTCCCTCCATTTATCTGGAGGACGTTTCTCAAAGGAGAAACTGCCCTTATCTCCTGCGTGGTTACCCAGGAGGTTTAGTTCATTTTGAGAATAAATGCCAGATTCTTCTTCTTTTCTAAACTCTGACTTTCTCCTCCTCCGGCATCCTCTGAAGATTTCATTGTCAAGGTTGTCCTGCTGTATGATGTGACAGGAGCAGACCCAAAGGTTTTGGAACATCCTAATTGTTGTCCTCAATGAGATTCAGATTGTCCCAGTTTAGGCCTGAGGATGCCAGCATTGGCTTTTGAGTCCTATCTACACTCTAGAGCTCTGGTCCCCACCTTTTCTTGGCACCATGAACTGGTCTCGTGGAAGATAATATTTTCACAGACCACAGATTAGTAGTGATTAGGGGATGACTGAGTAGGATACATTTATTGTGCTCTTTATTTCTGTTATCATATTGTAATATCTAACGAAATAATTATGCAACTCACCATAACTCAGAATCAGTAGGAGCCCTGGGTTGTTGTCCTACAATTAGATGTTCCAATCAGCTCATTTGCTACTTTAAAAGCCTGCTACTTAATTTTCACCTGCCCCTTGGGCTACAAGCAATTAAGATCTTAACAGCCTCTGTGCACTCCAAACTCTCTGCTCATGTGAAACTTTACTTGCAGTCACTCTCCAGCACTAGCATCACCACCTCAGCTCCACCTCAGTTCATCAGGCACTAGATTCTCATAAGGATCATGAAACCTTGATCCCTCATGTGTGCAGTTCATAGTAGGGTTCAAGATCCTGTGAGAATCTAATGCTTCCAGTCATCTAACAGGAAGTGCAGCACAGGCAGTAATTCAAACAATAGGGAGCAGCTGTCAATATAGATGAAGCTTCGCTCACTCACCTGCTGCTCACCTGCTAGGGGGACACTTGCTCCACAACCTTCTTTCTTTCTGCAGTAACCTTGTGACCCCATAAGCATGTGGACATTTCTCACTTTAGATACCTTCATGAACACTAGTTCCTTTCAGTAGGAAAGAGCATTAATTACCCTTCCATTGCTGAGATAAAATACCTGATGTACAACTGAATGAAGAAAAGAGTTTATTTTGGCCTCTACAATTTCAGAGATTTTTAGCCTATGGTCAGGTGGCTCTTGGGCAGGAATATCATGGTAAAAAGGTTGTGGAAGAGGGAAACTGCTCAACTCATGGCATCCAGAGAACAGAGAAAGGATCACAGGAGCCCGAGCAAGAGGATCCAAAGGCACTTGCACACTGACCCACCTCCTCCAACTGGGCACCAACTCCTAATGCCTTATTCACAATGAAGTTAGTGCCCTGTGATCCACTCACCTTACAGTAGCCCCCACCTCTGAATACACAAGCTTTTGGGGGGATGCATTTTAGACCCAAACTATTAACAGAAACCACAATCTAGAGGTCTTATTTGGCTTTTAAAAACTATTTTTATTGTGGTAAAATACATAAACTTTGCTCTTTTGATCATTCACAGTGCGCCATCCAGGGGTATGAACATATCTGTCACAGCTGCAGCCATCCCAAGCATCCATCTCCAGACCCGTTTCTTAGGAGTAGCCTGGTCATTGTCACCATGGCTTCCCAGAGAGCTGAGCTTAGAGACCTTCCTCGTTTTAGGAATACAGTAGATCTGAGCTCACATCAGTCTTCCCATCCAGGTACAAGATGCCAAATTAGGGCTGTTACCTTGGCCTGGTGTCTAATCTGTCTTCCTCACACCAAAAACCTGTCTAGAGCCACAGCCACACCTACTTTTGCATCCTCATCCCATACATGCAGCAGGCTTAGAAAAACCAGTCATTGTACCAAGACCCGAAAACAAATGTCACTGCATTTTAGGATAGTGTTTGTCCTAAATATTACCCCACTGGATTTTCAGTCACCTGGCATAGGTTTCCTCCAATCAGTCTACCAACTGATACCCAGTCCTGGCTTTGAGGATTCTCTCGGAAACCCCACACCCTGAGAGGAGGCATGTCTGCATTCACCCTGAGTGGTATCTGGCTTCCCTCCCTGCCAATGTGGCTTAGAGACCCCCTCAGAGCAGCACAGGTCCTTCCAGGTCCTTTCTTTGTCATTTGCCGTCCTATATGTGGACCAAGGTACACAGCTAGCCACCGAGGGAAGATTGAGTGTGTTCCAGTCTTTTAGCTATTACAAAAAGCTTGTGCTGGGCCAGAGATTTAGCTCAGTAGTTCCAGTGCCCGCCTCGCAAGCGCAAGGTCCTGAGTTCGATCCCTGGTAACCACATACAATGCTGGGCGTGGTGACTCACGCCCACCAGCCATCAACACCACATACCACAGTGCCGGGCATGGTGGCTCACGCCTGTATCCCAGCACTCGGGAGGCAGAGACAGGAGGATTGCTGAGTTTGAGGCTTGCCTGGGCTACATAGTGAGCTCAGGGCCAGCCTGAACTATAAAGTGAGACTCTATCTCAAAAAAAAAAAAAAAAGGCTTGTGCTGTTGTGGGCTTTCTTTTTTGAAAGAGACATATTCCTTCTCTCATTTCAAAGTGTTTCAGAATATTGCTTCAGTGGTGGTGTTTCTCCAGTTTTCCATATGGCCAAGAGATACAGGACTCGTTCTTTCCTCATTAACTAAGATAAAGATGTACTGTTTTTTAAAATGTGCCTGGTTGGGTCATGATCCCAACTCTTGAGAGGCCGAGGCAGAGGGAGTGCCTTGAGTTCAAGTTTGAGGCCAGCCCGGACTGCATAGTGAATGCAAGGCCAGCCTCAATTACACAGCAAGACTCTGTCTCAAAACTAATAAACAAGGGCTGGGGATGTAGCTCAGTGGTGCCACCAAGTGTGGTACCTGGCAAGTGTGGTCCTGAGTTTGATCCTCAGTTCTGCAAAATACAAGCAGATAGCACCTGGTACTAGTCTCAGTCACAGTAGTGAGCAGGGGGGCACCTGCCTTCAGGAGCAGGCACTGGGGTAGAACTACAGAGGCCAGGGACACATGTGGCAAGTGTCTCATGGGTTATGAACCCAGCAGAGGATCTGGGCAACTCCTGGGCCTAAACAGAGGCACCGAGAAAACATCCTGGGGATGTGAGTGGGGATGGCATGCCTCTGAGCTCCGTGGCCACAGACTCTCCATGCGTGTCCCCCCAGAGTGCCTGCCCACTCCTGCTCCTTTGGCCCTCCCGGGGTATGGCGCAGGCCTCCCAGAGCTGGGGGCTGCTAGATCTCAGTCCCGACACGGCTGCATTGCAGGACTCCTGTATGGCACCATGACCCTAGAGCTGGGAGGGAAGGTGACCATCGCCTGTGAGAAGAACAACCTCCGAGTCGAGCTGGACTTCAAGCTCAAGGTAGTGGGCAGTGCCTGGGGGGCAGGGCTGGAGTTCAGGCCAAGGAAGGAGCAAGGCTCTGGGGACCCCTCTGCACTCCGGGGAAGCATATCTAAGCAAGCAGCTTTGTGCATCTCCATGGGACAGAAGTGGCCCGGAGAGAGGAAAAGATGTCTTCAGGTCACATAGCAGAGCCAGAACAGACCTAGATCTTGTCCCCATGATGGGGACTCACAGGCATGAGCTCAGGCTAAGACCCTTGGGAGAGGGTGACCTCCTCTGGCCTTGGACCTCATGCCAGCCATGGCCATGAGAGGGACTGTTCTGAGCTACCCGAGGATGCGCCTCTGGACAGGCCTCCCCCTGGCTCGTAGGCGTCACAGGTGTCCATCTGTCCCGGTGTCCCCTGCAGCCTTTCTTTGGGGGCAGCACCAACATCAATCAGATCTCAGGAAAGATCATGTGCGGAGAAGAGGTCCTGGCACGTCTCAGTGGACACTGGGTAAGAGACACCTGGAGCACACCTGTCTAGGCCCGGGGGTGGCTATCACGGGTATAGCCCTGACACCACCTGGCCATCTGGGGCAGGACAGAGATGTGTTTATCAAGGAGGAGGGCAGTGGAAGCTCCGAGCTCTTCTGGACCCCGAGTGAAGAGGTCCGCACACAGCGGCTGAAGCGGCACACGGTGCTGTTAGAGGAGCAGACAGAGCTGGAGTCCGAGAGGTGGGCACAGTCTCATGCTGGGAGAACCCACTGATCACAGCCTGTCATGACCAGCCAGGAAGGTTGGCAGGGTCAGGTGCTACGAGCACATTCCAGGATGCCCCTGGCAGGGAGGATTGGCCTCAGAGTGGACGCCTAAGGCAGAGCATATGTCCTACTGGCAACAGCCAGGGGGAGGGGGTCTTCATCATGGTCAGCAGGTGATCATCAGCTCCCTGCAAACTAGCAAGCTCCCTCTTCCTAGAGGGAGTCTGAGTCTCCCTCCCAGTCCAGAGGGGCCCCAATTCCAGACTACTAAAGAGACACAGCTCAGGCCTTCGGCTCAGGGCAGTTCCTGGCTCTGCAGGCTCTGGCAGCATGTCACTAGGGCCATCCTCGAAGGTGACCAGCACAAGGCCACACAGGAGAAGTTTGTGCTGGAGGAGGCACAGCGGCAGCGTTTCCGGGAGCGCCAGCAGAACCTCACGCCCTGGAAGCCACAACTCTTCCACCTGGATCCGCTGACCCAGGAGTGGCACTACCGATATGAGAAGTGAGTGTGTTATGAGCCGGCCTAGCAGACGGCACCTACCGTGCCAGGCCTGGGCATCCCTTCCTCATCCAGCCTGTCCCTTGGAGGCACAGTGATAGGGTGGGAGGGGAGAGGGGTCCTGCCAGCCCTGCCCCCCACTATGAATACCTGGGAAGTTCTATGCTTCATTGGGAAGCTGAGGGTTGGGGCTGGGCAGAACCCCTTTCTTGAGGGCCACAAAGGCCACCATCTCTGCTGATGGATGCCCTGTGGACACTCCAGCCACAGGCCCTGGGACCCGCTGAAGGACATTGCCCAGTTCGAGCAAGATGGAGTTCTGCACACCCTACAGCGAGAGACCATGGCCCGTCAGACCGCCTTTCTGGGAAGCCCAGGCTCTGGGCATGAGGTCAGTACTCCAGGGCCCTGGCCAGGCTTCCAAGCTGCAGGAGTGGCTGCCACCTACACCCTGATTCCCTGCCCAGCCCTCCCCCCTCCATGCCCTGCTCTGCCATCCTCCCATTGTCTGCCTTGCAGTGGCCTCTGCCAACCCCAGCCCTAGTGCTCAGCATGAGACCCAGGACGCCTGCATTTGCAGGATGCCTGGGTCATGAGACACCCTGAGGCCTCACTGTGCGTGGCTCCCCGTAGAGTCTGCTGGCTCCTAACCCATCACCTTTTACTATGTTAGTAGCCAGAGAATCCCGTTCCTCAGATGAGGACACTGAGGCCCAAGGCAGCCCAGGAGGGGCTTCCCAAGGTAGGAAGAGAAGCCAGCACTTCCACACATCTGGGCCCTGGAACGAGCTCAAGCGAATGCAAGGACGCCCCAGGAAGAAATGAGGAGGGACGGGTGCTGGCAGGAAGTGGAGTCTTCCACGTGCCAGAGGACTCCACATCTGTCCTCCCAGGCAGCACAGGCCCAGAGGTCTGTGCCCGAGCTGTGAGCGCACTGCCAGGTGCTGGCCAGTGCCAGTGTGTGCGGAGCCCCTCACCCTGCAGAGGGCATCGGCAGCCGTGTGTGGAGAGAGCCCAGAACTGCTTCCACTCTAGCATGGAGGGTCAGACTTTCTTGGTCCAACTCCAGAACCATAGGATTCACTCACTGTGCCACCAACTCTGGCCAGCACTGTCCTGATGCACACAGGCCATCGAAGCCTACCCTGGTGTGTGTGGGTCTCGGGTCCAGCAACTGCTTCTCTCTGCAGAGGCCGGGCCCGGATCGGCGGCTCCGCAAGGCCAGTGACCAGCCCTCAGGCCACAGCCAGGTCACTGAGAGCAGTGGCTCCACGCCTGAATCCTGCCCAGAGCTCTCAGATGAGGACGGTGACTTCGTTCCCAGTAAGTCCTCCTTGGACAGCTCCAAAGCTTGTCTGGCCAGTGCCTTGGCCTGAGCTGGCAGGGAGGATGAGAGGGGCCTGGCTGCGGTCTCCAGTCCCTCAGCAGAATGGAAAGGTCAAAGGAGTGCCTTCTTGGGATGCAAGTGCATCTTGGGTCACCCTGCATTGGCCTGAGGCTCAGTTTTCCTCATCTGAGGATTGGGCTGAGGAGGGTTGTAGCAGAGGAGAGGGAACAGAGTCAGGCCAGAGCTTTCTGAGCTGCAGAGGCAGTGGAGAGGGTGTCCTGTCATCCTGCCTCCACCCTGGTGGGTTTATCAGCTACTTTGTTGTTCCTGGGGGCCTGTGTCACACCACTGTCTTCAGGTTTGTTAGAGGCCACCGGGCCTGGAGTCCCTCCAGAAATCTCCGTACCTTTCCAGTCTCTCTGTGCCTGTAGCTAGCTCCTGGGCCTGTCAGGGCCAGGATCCCTATGGTGTCATATCTGACTCACCTTGCTTCTCTCCTCCTCTCCTGTGTCCTCCCTTGCCCACGGGCACCCAGGCGGTGAGAGCCCATGTCCTCGGTGCAAGAGGGAGGTGCACCGGCTGCAAGCCCTGCAAGAGGCCGTGCTGTCCATCCGGGAGGCCCAGCAGGAGCTGCACAGGTAGGCCAGGCGCCCAACAGAGACACAGGGAATGAGAGAGTGGCCAGGGTAGCCCGGAGCCTACCGAAGTGTAGCTGGCTTTATGCAGGATCAGCTGTGGGAGCGGAGGCCCAGCTCTCCAGCTACACAGGAAGTAGATCTGAACAGACTGGGTGACTCATGTTATCAGAACTTGACTTGCAGATTTCCAGGCTCAGGCCTAGACGTAGATGTGGCTCCAAGAGAAGTCCGGAGGCAAGATGCCAGCATTCCAGCTAAGGTAGCTGGACAGCCACAGAACCAGCTGGCAAAGGGCATAATATAACTCAGAGCAGAGCTGAGATCCGAGAACCACGGGCGCCACTGCTGTAAGGCCGGAAAGCCTGGGGTCCTGGTGTCCAAGGGCGGGAGAAGATGATGTCTAGGCTCCAGAAAGAGGAAATCCTTTCTTTTGGCTCGTCTTCTGCAACCCTGCTGATCCTATGGTGCTCCCTGCACCAAGCAGGCATGGCTCTTCCCTCCTGGTCCACCCAGTATAAGCCACTGCCCTCTAGAGACATGCAGACATCTCTGGCTGGCCAGGCCTCTGGACCAGGAAGGTGGCCACACTGGCCAGTACAGCATCCACTCTGTCGTTGCAGGCACCTCTCGGCCATGCTGAGCTGTGTGGTGCGGGCCAGACAGGCACCAGCCCCAGGTCTCCTGCACAGCCCTCGCTCCTGGTTCCTGCTCTGCGTGTTTCTGGCCTGTCAGCTGCTCATCAACTATGTCCTCAAATAAGAGCCCCCAGCAGCAGGACATGGCCTACAGAGCTCCAGCAGCACAGCTCTCCCTTCCGGGCACCCAGCACTTTAAACCAGACCTACGGAGGCAGAGAGGCTCAGTAGGCATGGCCGCTGTGACAGAGGGACCATGCCCGAAGGACCGCAGACAGGCCCCGCGGCTGTCGTGCACTGCAGCCTGGAGGATGGGCCCTCTGGGGGAGGCAGTGGCCTTTGCAGGTGGGCGTGGGCCTGGTCTGTGGTGCCCTCTGCTCAGCTCTGGCCTTAATGCTAAAGCCAAATGCAGCTTCTGTCCTGAGAGATGCCCTGGTCCTTTTGCCTCATCGTTCTCAGTCCGGCCCCCCTGGGGTGGGTGTTGGGTGGGAGACCTGCCTAGATGTTGGACAGTCATACCCAGTAGCAGTGAGCGAACATGGTATAGAGAAGCAAGCCGGGACACCCCAGGGCCCACAGGACTCAGCCTCCATGGTACTCACCTGCCTTCCCGGACCCTGCCCGCAGTGCTGAGGTCACCCTGGAGGGACTCCAGTGGACCTGGGGCAGGTTGGGGCTGCTCTGGGGAGAACACCAGGGCCGCCGTGGGGAAGACAATAGGGCCTTTATTCTGCCACTGTGCTGTTTGGACAGCAACAAGTACAGGTAGGTATCAGGCCCCTCCTCAACCCCACAGTGGAGGAGCCTGCTCGTGCAGGGCATGCCCAGCCTACCATGAGTGTGAGCACGTACCCAGCAGCAGGGCACAGGAGGTGCCCCCAAGGACAGAAGGCTCAAGCTTGCCACTTCGCAGTCTTCCCATTCGTTTTACACTTTTGTAATACACGTAATAATTGCAATATTTTAGGTCTCTGTGAGCAGCAGAGAGCCTCTGGGCCCTGGTTCCTGTGTCAGTGGCGCTCTGTGTGTGTGTGTGTGCACATGTGCGTGTGTGAGCATCTACACATATTTACATTCAGAGCCTTAAACTACTTTGTGGGTGCCGTCTCGATGTAACTGAACCTTCCATTTTCCTCGTTTTGTACCCATGTTCTTGTCTCTCCCCCTCCCCGATCTGGGGATGTGTCTATGCTCGATGCCTTGAAATAAACAGACACACATGTTGCGTGTGGTCTTCTTGGGGACTTCTGGAAGCAAGGGGGTCTTCTTAGGGACAGATCCCAAACTGGAGAGAGGCTGTGCAAGAGGCTGAAGGTCTGAGATGAAGGAAAATGCAGGGAAGGCTGTGGCAGCTGCTTGTCAAAGGTGAGGAAAGGTCTCCAGGGGTTCTAGGAAGTGGGGGAAGGCAGGCTAAGGTGGAGAGAGTGTGGTAGGGTGGACGGACGCTGTCGGAGGGGGAAAGAATGCTTCAGGGAAAGCAAGGAGGTTGGAGGTGCTGTCCCAGTGGTAGAAGAGGCTGTCGGGGGTGGAGGGTTATCTGAGTTGGGGAAATCACTGGGGTGGAAGTTGCTCAAAGACGGGATGTTGGGGAGGGCAGTGCTGTCCAAGAGGGGAGGTTGTCTGTATGGGGGAGTCTCGAAGCGGGGGCTGAACATGTGGAAAGGGTTCTGGGTGGGAAGATGGGGTGGGGAGAGGCTATCCGAGTGAGTGGAAACCTGTCCAAGAGGGCCACACTCTTCATCACTTTTCTCATTGCTGAGACAAAATACTCAACACCCAATGTTAAAGGAGGAAAGGGTTATTTCGCTCAGAGTTTGTAGGGGTTTCGGTTCATAGTTGGCTCCCAGGCAAGGTGACATGGCAGAGGGTTATCCCAGAGGAGAAGCAGTTGGCCAGTTGGTTATCCCAGAGGGGAACCAGTGGCCAAAGGCAGAAAATTGGTGGAGAAACAACAGTAGGCCTGCCTTCTTTCTGTCCCTTTCTGTCCCTCCTGGCTACCGGCCTTTTTGGTGGTACCACTCACACCCAGAGAGGGCCTTCCCATTATCCACACCCAGAGCCATGCCAACCAATCAGAGGACTCCTTTAGTAACCACCCACCCTTAACCCAAGCTCCACCCACTCTAGATCCAGCCACCTCTGAAAAGCCCCACCTATGACTGCAGGATCTCCCTTGACCAGCAAATCTACCACATTGCTCAGTTAATGAAATCTTCATAAACACCCCTTGACAAGAAAGTTCAAAATTTCTGGATTGAGGAAAACGAGGAGGTGCTTGGAGGTAGGGCTGGGGCCGAGGTGGAAGCCTCACATCTGTCCAACCCATGCCTAATGCCTACATCCCTTCCTGGCTGTTCAGAGGTGTGTAATGGGTGTGATCTTCTGGGTGGGAAATGCCAGAGCTCCTTCAGTCATAGCAAGGAGTTGCTAAACCTGAGAATGGGCCAATGCTAGGAATCCCCAACTGTGCTAGGTTAGTTGGAATTCATGAAAGCCTCTGGTTTGCAACTTGTCCCTGCTGTGGAAGCAGGCTTATGTGCTAATCTCTTAACCTGTGGGATATGACAGGATCTCCAGGACCCCAGTCAGAATTAGACCAAACTGGTATCCCAGCTGGTATTAGAGTGTCAGAGGAGTGCTGGAAAAGGCTTCATACGTTAGGCTTTGGGAGTGTGTTGAATAGAGACAGCTGAGTGGCCAGTTCTTGGGGACGGACATGAAGACTGGGAGGACTTAGGTGGAGGTGGGGCTGGAAGGACAGTGGGGACAAAATCCATCTGAAGGATGCTGGGAAAAATAAATAATGGTCAGGTGGAGAAATGCTGGCTGTTGATATCCAGGTGCAGAGGTCTTTGTCACATGTGTAAGTCAAAGAAATTAAGTATCCCTTTGTGCTTCCAGACAACTTATGACCAGGAAGAGACATAACACTGGGAATGGGGGCCCCTCCCACTTTGTCCTCTAGTCTTTAATTTGTTAAATTAAATATTTATATAGGTCAATAAGCATAAGGATTTTACATCTACTTGTCCTTGAGTTATCTTTTATTTCAGATATGATATACGTATTTATTGTTACTTCTATGGGTTTCGGATTGTAGTAAAATATACATAACATAAAAATTACCTTTTTAAGTGTACTTTTCAGTGGTATCAAGTACATTTATGTTATGCCACTGTCACCACCATCTGTTTCAAGAACATTTTTAGCATCTGAAAATGAAATTCTATCCCCATGAAAAGCTAGTTCTCAAACCCCTCCCTAGCCTCTGGTACCCACCATTCTACTTTCTCTGTGAATTTGATTCTTTTTTTTTTTTTTTTTTTTTTTCGAGACAGGGCCTCGCTTTGTAGTTCAGGCTGGTTCTGAGCTCACTATGTAGCCCAGGCAAACCTCGAACTTAGCAATCCTCCTGCCTCTGCCTCCCAAGTGCTGGGATTACAGGCGTGAGCCACCACGCCCAGCACTGTGGTATGTGATATTGATTGCTGGTGGGCGTGAGTCACCATGCCCAGCATTGTATGTGGTTACCGGGGTTTGAACTCAGGACCTTGTGCTTGCGAGGCAGGCATCAGAATCACTGAGCTAAATCTCCAGCCTGCTTTTTTCTTTTTTAACCCCTGGTATGAGGGATTGAACCCAGAACCTTTGCATTTAGTTATACCCCTAGCCCTTTTAAAATGTTTTTGTTTTTATTTTGAGAAAGGGTTTCACTAAGCACTAACGTCCCCTGGCTGGGCTAGAACTTATAACCGTTTTTCTTCAGCCTCCTAGAGTGCTGGGATCAGAGGGACTCACCTCCACAGCCAAGTATTTTATTTAGAGACACGATCTTGCCAAACTGCCCAAGCTGGCCTTGAACTTGCAATTCTCCTGCCAGTCTCCCAAGTAGCTGGGGCTAGAGGAGTGTACCACCGTACCTAGTTTCCTTTTTTCATACGAACATTCATAGCTATGGGTTTCCCTCTTAAATTTGTGTGTGTTGGATTTTTTTTTCTTTTTGTACCAGGGGTTGAACTCAGGACCTTGTACTTGTCAGGCATGTGTTGTGCCACTGAGCTAAACCCCTGGCTTGGATTTTTATGATTCATCTGTATTTTCTAGTTTTCTTTGTGTTTTTATTTTTTATTAAATGGTCATGTTAGAGTATCATTTAATTCTCACAAATTTGTGTGTTTCCTAATCTTCCATTATTGATTTTTAACTTTATTCCATTGTAGTTGGAGAAGATTCTTTGAATCTTTTTAGAATCTCTTGAGACTTGTTTTACCACCTAACATTTATCATACGAGAGAATGTCACATGTGGACCTGAGAAAAAAATGAGCATTGTGTTGCTGGAGTGTCTGTCTGTTAGCTAGTTTGTTTATGATGTTGCTCAAGGAATCAGTTTCTTCACTTAATTTCCATCTAGTTCTTCTATTATAATTGAAAATAGACAATTAGTTTCTCCAACTATTACTACAGAACTATTTCTCTATTCCATTTCATTGATTGTAATTAGATAGATAAATGTTTAGAATTGCTAAGTTTTCTGGCTCTATATTGACCATTTTATCAATGTATAATGCCCACTTTTGTTTCTTTTTTTTTTTTTTTTGCGGTACTAGGGGGATTGAACTCAGGCCCTTACACTTCTAAGGTAGGCACAGTACCACTTGAGCTAAATCTCTAGCCCCACCTTTGTTTCTTATCATAGTTTTAAATTTAAAATCTATTTTTTCTGATACACATATAGACTCGCTTGATTCCTTTCACTTACTATTTTTATGGAGTATCTTTT
>PVIC010050578.1:0-12765 GCA_004025085.1 Thryonomys swinderianus
AGAGAGAGAGAGAGAGAGAGAGAGAGAGAGAGAGAGAGAGAGAGAGAGAGAGAGAGAGAGAGAGAGAGAGAGTATGAACACATACTACTTTTCAACCCCTTGTTCCCAGAGGGACATACACCACTTCCACTCGCATTTCATCAGCAAAACTATTCTCACAGTGCCACTTAGGAGCCCAGGATGCTGGGAAGCATATTCTCTGGGTGGTTTGCTTCTTACCAGAGATATTGCTGTATTATGGAAAGGACAACTGTACAGTTTGGTGTAGTGTTGGTTTTCTTTGCTAGTCATGGTTGATTTAAGCCAAACATCTCCAGTAGGGATATACATGTCCTTTTCAAATCGATAGTAAGGGGTGTGGGGAGGGAGATGTGCTAAATATTTTACTGTACTGTCATAAAATCCACCATAAGGTCTCTTTTCCTCCACTTCAAAGGAAAGTGATAATTGGAGTAATACTATGGGATACCTATAAATGTGCAGTTGAAAAAGCAAATTACTGCCGGGCGTGGTGGCTCACACCTGTAATCCCAGCACTCGGGAGGCAGAGACAGGAGGATTGCTGAGTTCGAGGCTTGCCTGGGCTACATAGTGAGCACAGGGCCAGCCTGGACTACAAAGCGAGACCCTGTCTCAAAAAAAAAAAAAAGCAAATTACTCAGGAAAATTAATTTTTTGAAAGCTTAATGATTTTGAATTGGTTTAGGAGCTGTGTTAGGGGTACAAAAACAGACTGCTTGTGATAGGAACAGATATGTAAACTGAATCTTTGAGGATCTGGAAAGCATCTGAGAGCAGTGAACATTTAAGTAAGGAGAACCTAAACTTTAAAATATTTGCAATAAAATTAAGATTTAAGTCTAATGTCATTTCTTTTAGCCTTGTGTTAATGTAGACGGTCCACATCATCATCATTTGTTTTTTGTTTTGTTTTGTTTTTGAGATAGGGTCTCACTTTGTAGTTCAGGCTGGCCCTGAGCTCACTATGTAGGCCAGGGAAGCATCGAACTCAGCAATCTTCCTGCCTCTGCTTCCCGAGTGCTGTGATTTCAGGTGTGAGCCACCACACCTGGCCATCGTTTGTTTTTGTTTTTGTTTCTGTTTTTGTTTTTGTTTTTTTGAGACAGAGTCTTACTAAGAAGTTTGAGCTGGCCTTGAACTCATGGCAGTTTTCCTGCTTTAGCTTCCCAAATGATAGGATTGAAAGTGTGCACCACCATACCTGGCAGTCCACCTAATTTTTTTTTAACCCACAAATATGTGACATGCAGAACTAGGTCCAGAGTCCATCAGAAATAACTTATGGGTTCAGAAAACTGATAGCAGCTACCAAATTTTGTTTAGAAATTAGTCCTTCATCTCAGAAGGATAAAAGACATAAAGGCATTGACTAGAATGAACAAAGAGGTTCTTACAGCATAAGCCTGTCTGAAAACATTTTCTTCCAAGCAATATACTTCATTTCTGTCTGTACTCTACTATTGACAAAATCACTAGAAAAGCAAAGGCATAGGAAGAACAATACCCACAAAAATGCCTATATCATGGGACAAAAGAAAAGGAGGAAGAATAGGGCCAGCAAAGTATTATCCACCCAGTTTTATTAACAGTATTAAGCCACACAACCAAAGTCACCTAGTTAACAGAAAACTCACCTGGTTGTATCAGTCTTGAAGTATAAGCGCTCATATAAATGCTAATGGCACAGCCAACCCAATATGAACCGTAGTCTGTATAAACAACTATTTTAGTCACTTTCCTGTTACTGAGACATATGTGATATGCACAGTTTACATGAGGAGAAGTTTATTTTGATTCACAGTTTCAGTCCATGGTCACTCAGCTGTAAACAGAAACAGCATGTATTTCATGGTGGGTGAAATGCTGCTCATGTCATGGTGGCCAGGAAGTAAAGAAGAGAGGATTCAGGGACAAGAATGTACCCTTCAGGCCACGTCCCCTGTGACCCACTTCTTCAAACCAGGCCCCACCTCCTAGCAGCACATTCAGTGTCTGAGCTCATCAGTCATCAATTTGCTGATGAATCCAGTGCCCGCTTGATCCATTCACCTTCCACACAGTAGAATTTTAAGTGGTTATCTTAGATTAAACCAAACAGTAACTGGAAATATCTGGGTCAACAGTGTTTTCAAGGGATGAAAACCGTTTGCCCTATTTCTCCATAATTTTGTTTATTGCACACTAGCACTTTAAAAAGAAAGGTACACAGAAGGACAGCTGGGATACTGTATGTTTTCCCACAAACGGTCTCTCTCCAATAAATGACAGCAGTGCTGAGAACTTTGTCTTAAGTCTACATCAAAGCCTGAATTGGTCTTTTAAGAAAAATTTTACTTTTTTTTTCTGGTTTAAGAATTTTAAAACTATCCTGAATTTCATCAAGCTTTGACGTCCTACTGGTTAATAGGGAAAACGATGGAGAAGTAGTTCTCAGACTTGAACATGTATCAGGATCAAAATCTTAGTAATAAAGTTTGAATTAAAATAGAGCCAGAGGGCCGGAGATTTAGCTCAGTGGTTCCGGTGCCTGCCTCGCAAGCGCAAGGTCCGGAGTTCAATCCCGATAACCACATAGAATGCTAGGCGTGGTGACTCACACCCACCAGCAATCAATACCACAAACCACAGTGCCGGGTGTGGTGGCTCACGCCTGTAATCCCAGCACTCGGGAGGCAGAGACAGGAGGATAGTTGAGCTCACGGCGGCTTGCCTGAGCTACATAGTGAGCTCAGGGCCAGCCTGAACTACAAAGCGAGACCCTGTCTCAAAAAAAAAAAAAAACATAGAGCCAGAAATAATATTCTGGGGAGCTAAATCAGCATCAGTGAAGCAAACTGTGTCTACTGTAATGCTGAGAAAATAGCAGAAATGAAAAAACATAAAATAACTACCATGGATAATTTTTCTTCTTAAAAAAGAGATCAGAACAAATGGAGCAGAAACAATTCATTTTTCTCCCTTTATGGAGTTTACTGGTACATTTTAGATATACATTATGGTCACATTCATCACTGAGAATTTGTACCTGCATATGATGTAACTTGATTATCATTTTTCCCCTTTCCCCTACCATCCCTACAACCCCCATCCCCTACATACATAAGCTTTGTTTCCTTTTTTGGTTTTTATCTGTCAAATTTTTCCTTTATTATCTTCCCTTGCACCCCCTCCATTTACCCTTTCCCTTTGGACATTTTCTTCCTATTTCACAATGCCTGTAATACATTCTGGACTTCATTTGCACCTTCAGTTTCTCATACTAGAAAAATGATATAGTATTTACACATCTGTGTCCTATTTATTTCATTTATGAATATGACCTCAAGGTACATTCATTTAAGTATAAATGTCTCTAATCTATCATCTTTATGGTTGAGTAATATTCCATTTTATTTATTTGTTTGTTTGTTTGAGACAGGGTCTCGCTTTGTAGTTCAGGCTGGCCCTGAGCTCACTATGTAGCCCAGGCAAACCTCGAACTCAGCAATCCTCCTGTCTCTGCCTCCCAAGTGCTGGGATTACAGGCGTGAGCCACTATGCCCAGCAAGAAGATGAACTACACTACTACATAGTGTAGTTCAGGCCAGCCTGAACTACAAAGTGAGACCCTGTCTCAAAAAAAAAATTTAGGAAAAAATAAACCCCACATCTTCTTTATTCAGTTTTTACCTGATAGGCATTTGAGCTGTTTCCAAGATTTAGCTATTACAAACTGAGCTGCTATAAACATGGATGTGCGTATGTCACTGTGGTGTGATGCTTTTAATTCTTTAAGTATGTACCTAGCAGGGAAATAGCAGGTCAAATGGGACTTCTAATCCTAGTGTTTTGAGGTATCTCCACACTGATCTCCATAGTGGTTGCCCCAGTCTATATTCCCACCAACAGTGGAGAAGCGTTCCTTTCTCCCCACAGCCCCACCAGCATTTGGTGTTGGTTGATTTCTTGATAGCAGACATTCTTTCTGCAATGAGATGGAATCTCAGTATTGTTTTCATCTGCATCTCTTGAATGACCAGTGAAGTTGAGCATTTTTTCATATGTTCCTTTACTGCCTTTACTTCTTCATCTGAAAAATGTCTTTTCATTTCAGATGCCCATTTTTGAATTGGGTCTTCATATTTGAGGGGTCTGATTTTTTTTAAGTTCTTTATATATTCTACATAGTAGTGCTTTGTCTGAGGAACAGCTGGTAATTTTTCCCCCTAGTGTGGGTTATCTTTTTGCTCTGTTGGTAATTTCTCTTACTGTGTAGAAGCTTTTTAATAAAATGAGCAAGTTCCCCTGCTGCTGAGGTTTTGCTTGTAAAGTCTTTCCCTATACCAATGTCTCCAAGAATGCTACCTAACCCATCTTCCAGCAGGCAGCCGGCTTAGTGTTGAAGCTCAGGACTCCCTTTGTTTTTGTATCAGGGACCCAACATGGGACCTTGCGTTTATGAGACAGGTGTCGGAACCACTGAGCTACATCCTGGGTCTTACAGAAAAAATTCTTGCCAGGTGTGGTGGCTCACGCCTGTAATCCCAGCACTCGGGAGGCAGAGACAGGAGGATTGCTGAGTTTGAGGTTTGCCTGGGCTACATAGTGAGCTCAGGGCCAGCCTGAACTACAAAGCGAGACCCTGTCTCAAAAAAAAAAAATTCTTGAAGATAAAATGGATGAAAACCTTTCTGAATTGATAATCTGTAGATAAAAAGGACTTAGAATTTCTACTAGACAGAAAAAGCATTATTCATTCTTAAATTGCCGTGGTATCAATATGGCCAGAGAGAGGGGAGAGGGACTAAAGGTAAGCATGGGACAGATAGTGAAAAGCTTTATGTACTGTGCTAAAGAGGTTTCTCTGCAGAAAAAGAAGCAAAGTCATTTATGAAGAGAGGAAAATGATAATTGATACAAGGCTTAAAGAAAGTAGCAGAGAATTGTGGTAATAATTATTGGAAATGTGAGAGCACATAAAGTGGTGACATGTAAGGATTACTAAGAGGCAGCAAGGCTCTTCACTGTGGCGAGTGTCCCTACATGTGCAGTGGCATCATTCTTTCAAAATTGTGTAATTTCCCCCACATACAGTGCTTGGAAATGCAGACAAGGAAAAATGTAGATAACTGGAATGTTTGAAGATGGTAGTTTGATGTTAGGTTGTGGCAAAAGACAAGGTAAGGGGCATCTCCTCATGAGAGTGGTTGGAGTCAAAAATTATGGGCTTGAAATATATACTATAGGAAGAAAATGTTCCAAGGGGAAAGAGAACTAGGGAAGGGCCAAGACAAGAGGACAGAGGGAAAGAAAAAATTGAAAGTAAGAAAGAAAGATGGAAATAAAGCTTATGTTTATAGAGGGAAAGGATGAAGAAAGGGGGACAAGAATGGGAAAAATAAAAAGATATGTACAGGTATAAATTCTCAGGGATGAATGTTATAATGTACCAATAAACTCAATAAAACAAAAATCATGGGCTTGAGTATAAGGTTCATGAGATGTACAGTAAGTAAAATGAGAACTGTGGGTCAAAATAAGTGGGATTTGAAAATATAAGACTTTGGAGATGAAGGAGAATAAGTTGATTCATAACTTTTTTCTCAAGTATGAGACAGAAAATGGATGGACAAAGTAAAGGTGAAGGTCATCTGGGTTGATGGTAGATGATACATAGGTCAGTTATGCATGTTGGTTTCATTGGGATGATGGCATTAACTCAGGTGGAGAAGAAGACTAATTCTGGGCAGTCATCAGGTGCCAATAACAAGAGAAGGTGACAGGTAGTGCCACCAGATGGTGTGGATCTTGAGAAAGTTATTTTGCAAGGGTGAAAAGAGTATCAAAGTGTCAAGTGGGCAAGAGTCAAGAGTGAACAGGAAATACTACCTTTGGGGCTTGCGGATGGAGTATGGGAAAAGAGAAGCCAGGACTACTGTAGACACGATGAGAGTGTAGTTCCCTGGCAGCGCACCTGCCCTAGGATGTGTCCAGTGCACGGCCACAGGTATAGTCTCCTAGCAGGGGAGAGATGAAGTGAGGGGCAGAGGGAGAGAAGGGGAGAAAGGGAGAGGAGCACAGGAGGAGAGAGATTGATTTTGATTTGGAATTGCACAGTGAACTGATGTGTTGGTACCATTGACCTGTTTGGGCAGGTCCAGAAGGGAGGTTTTGTTTTTCTGGTAAAAACTTTATTTGAGCAGCCATGGGGAGTGGTTTAAGGTTAGAGGAATGGTTAGAGATTGCATAGGCAGGGAGGGAGGCCACAGACGAGCAAATTCAGAGGAGCTGGTTCTAGAAGGGTTTGGCAGGGTAAAGCCAGAGCAGGACATGCTCGTCCATGTGCACATCCATGTGGACGCCCATGCAAGCTGCCACCTGGTTTCTGATGCGTCCGCCTGCACAAGGCTGGAAGGTTTAGGCGACTAACATCCTGCCCCTGACTGAAGGAGCAAACTCCAGTCTTTGCCCCTCAACCACAGGATCCCTACACCTGGTAGATTCGGCCTATTCCTTTCTTCCCGGGCAGAGGACTCTAGCCAGAGCAGGCACTCAAGATGGACTGTGGCGGTGGACGCGGGCGTCGTAGACAGTTGCAGAGGCAAGAACTGCCGGCAGAGGGCGAACGCGCTCCGGCCCGAGGAGCCTAGGCTGCAAGTCTTCGCTGGGAGAGAGGTGTGAGGAGCGCGAGACCGAGGCCGTGGGCGGGGCGCGGGGAACGGGGCGGGGTTCGGAACGCAAGGCAGGGGCGGGACGCGAGGCGGGGGCGGGGCTAGGCGGTTCCGGAAGGAAGTGGTTCCGGGTCTCGCGACCCGGCGGAGGCCGTTGTGATTCCGTTGCTGTGGGAGGCGACGGCGGACTGAGGGGCGAGGCCTGAAGGGCTGGCAGTGGCGGCGGTAGCGGTGGCGGGGACACACTGGCCTGGTAAGCGGTCCAGGGAAGCGGGCGGGGCGAGGAGCCGGGACCCAGAGGGAGGGCGTGTCCGTCGCCTAGGAGGGGCGGTTCTCGGGGTGGCTGCTGGGGCGGAGGGGAGAATGCGGCGGGCTGAATTCGGCACTCTGGGTGTCGCCACCGCCTAGGTCCCTCGCCAGCCCTTTCCCTCTGCCGTGGGCTACCCCTGGCTCCCGGTTGATGGCTTCCCTGAGTCCCTCCCCCCGTTGGTCCGGTGACTTCCCTCTGGTGAGGCGACCTGGGCACCTGCTCACGCGACCCCAATCTTCCCTCGCCTTCGGGCAGGCTGCCGTCCCCGCGGCCTTGATTGTCTGTCTTTGGGGTGAAGGGGAGGCGGTGTTGGGGGTCGGTGTCCTTGTCTCCAAGGCGGCACCGGACGGTCGCCTGCGGGACCTGAGCCGGGCAGCTCCGGCTTTGTCCTCCTCCGGAGGCGCTCCTGCCGCGCAGCGGCATCTTTCCCAGATAACGCTGAGAGAGATAGGGAAGGCTGCTCCTTAGCCTGCGCTGCAAAGTAAAACTTGCCTTTTTAGAAACATCTCCGGGAAACTGGAGTGTCTCCTGTGCCTGTCCGGGAAGTGTTTAGGAAGCCGGGCCACTATAGGGGCTACTCTGTCAGGGAGGGAGAAAACAGGAGAGAAACATATCCCCTATTTATTTTTCTTCTCATATTGCTTTTCAAGCTACCTCTTAAGTGACTGCTTTTCTTTTGGGGATAAAATTAAAAACGATACCAGTACATATTAAGGTCTCCCCGGCTTCGTTTTTACCCAAAGGCAGCCTTTTTAGTATTTTTTTCTAAGTGTGAACAGTTCCAAATGAGAGAATTTGAAAAGATTTGGCTGTGGATTCATAAAGAGTGCTTTAATTTTGGGGGCCAAGTCTCACTATAGTGTCTAAACTGGTCTCGAATTTGTGGGTTCAAGCAAGTCTGCTCCCTCCACCTGAATAGCTTTATTTTTCAGTGGTATTTCAGGGATAATGGTATAGTAATGCTTTATTTATTCCCCTCTCCCCTTAGTGAATCAAAGGACCCAGGAGCTCGAGCATGACTGGTAAGTGCTTTACCCCCAACCACACCCCTGGCTTCATTAATGCTTTATTTTTAATGGTATTTTTTGAGAATGGCTACTACAGTTTTCACTTGAAATCTTCGAAATTTCACAGTACCCTCAAGAAATCTTCGAAACATCTTATTACAATCATTTATATTGTAGGAAATATTTATATTATAAGAAATATTTATATTATAAGAAATATTTAGTAAGCCATTCACATAAAAATTTGTATATGTACAAAATCACAGTGAAAATGCACTCTGACCATTCCAGGTAACAGTTGTGGTTATGATCTTTTTCTTCTATGCTGTTTCTCTAAAGTGAAATTTATATGTTTTTCTAAAGTGAATTCTCTTTTGTAATAACTTTTATCCAATTGTATAACATGTTATTACATGACTATAATACTTTAGTTGGTTAGTCCCAGTTTTCCACTACTTAAATATATTTTTGGATAAATGTAAAGTCTTCATATGGATGATTATTTCCTTAATGTACATTCCTAGATGATGAGATTGTTGGGTAGGGTATGCCCATAAAGGATTTTATAAAAAATGTGAATTGCTCAGTTTCCCTCCAGAAAAGATATGCTATTTGCATTCCTACCACAATCGAGCATCCGAGCAGAAGGCAAGTTTTGTTTTGTTTTGATTGATTTTATTGGTACATTTTTATGTGCAATATAATCAGATTCAGCAGTGAGAATTTGTACCTATACATGACACATTTCAATTCTCATTTTCCCCTTTCCCCTGCCTGCTCTACAACCTCCATCCCCTATATACATAAGATTTGTTTCCTTTTTTAACTCTCAGATTTTTTCTTTCCCTTCTTTACTTTCTACCCACCCTTTCCTTTTTCATTTTTGCACATTTTCTTCCTGTTTCACATCACCTATCATATACTTTGGTGTTCATTTATACCTTCAGTTTTTCATTTCATACTAGAGAAAAGATATAGTATTTACACATCTGTGTGCTATGTATTTCACTTATGAGTAATCCTTAAGATATGTCCATTTGAGTGTAAATGACTCTAATTTATCATTCTTTATACCTGAGTAATGCTCCATCTTATAAAAAATAATCACATCTTCTTTATCCAGTCTCCGTTGATAGGCATTTGAGGCAGGGTCTGGCTATGAATTAGAAGTGATCTTCCTCCCTCATTTCCCCCTGCTGGGATTATAGGGGTGCACCACCATGCCTGGCTATAAAAGGCAAAATACAAAGGATTTTTTGTAGGGACCATTTGACCTATTTGTGCTCTCTCTAACTGAGTTCAAGTGTCCTCTGGTTTTCTTTTTTTTTTTCTTATTTATTAATTGCAATTCAGTTTCTCATCTTTTTTATTAGTTTAGTAAAGAAAGATTATCTAAGTAAACAAGAGATTTGAAGTTAGGACCTCCTAGTATATCTGATTACCTTGAACAAATCACCTAACTTAAGGTACTACTTTCTCAGATTCAAACTAGGGATTATAATGTGTTTTGCTCCTCTTATAGAGTGGTTTTAAGGGTCAAATGAGACTTTTATGGAAAGTACATTACTTTTCTAAGGTACTATTTCCTCAACTGTGAACTAGGGATTATAATGTGTCTTAGTCCTCTTACAGAGTGGTTTTAAGAGTCAAATGAGACATTTATGGAAAGTACATTTAAATAGACTCTTGTAAATATTCCCTCTTGTAAAAATTTCACAGCACAGAAGCATCTTGAGGTTCATAAAAATTTTAAACTAAATTTCTAAATTCAAAACACTATTCTATGGTACCTTTTACCCCAAACTATTTCACTGCTTGAGTCTGAAGTTTTGTACAGCAGCCCTAGAATATATTCAATACAGTATCAGGGGTAGCAGATTAGCTCAGTGATAGAATATGTGTTTAGCATGTGAAAAGTCCTGGATTCAATCCCTGGCACTACAAAACAAAAGGAAAACAGTATCAAAGTTATAAAATTAGGTGACAGATAAATCTGCACAAATTTTTAAAGAGCAGTTATTTAAAGGTATTGTATAAATTGGAGGGGAACAGATACAAAGTTAAATAAAACACAGTCCTTGAGCTCATAATAAAGTCCTTGTGCAGGCCATAGGTTGCAAACTGTCCAGGCAGCAAGAGGGCATAAAAACTGCTCTCCAGGGCCAGAGGATTAGCTCAGTGGTTCTGGCGCCTGCCTTGCAAGCGCAAGGTCCTGAGTTCTATCCCCGGTTACCACATATAATGCTGGGCGTGGAGACACGCCCACCAAAAATCAACACCGCATACCACAATGCCAGACGTGGTGGCTCACGCCTGTAATCCCAGCACTCAGGAGGCAGAAACAGGAGGATTGCTGAGTTCGCGGTGGCTTGCCTAGGCACCATAGTGAGCTCAGGGCCAGCCTGAACTACAAAGTGAGACCCTGTCTCAAAAAAAAAACAAAAAAAAAAAACTGCTCTCCAGAGTCAAATGGCAATTTTAAGTGTGGTGCAGCGTGTCTGTTACTCTAGTCTTGAAGTTCAGTTCTGCTGAATGAGCACCTGAGCAAGTGCCTGAGACTCTTCACAGGGTCATTTTTTGAAAGGAGTTGAGTTGCAAGGTGGGGAAGTGTTGGTATTGGACTCGAAGAAACTGAATTGTTTCAGGTGCTTTACATGGGGGCAGATAGTTAACCTTTGTAAATCTTGTTCTGTTCACCTATGAGATAGGGGTAATTCCAGCTTGTGGAGGATTGAGTGAGATAGTATTTGTACAACACTTAGGAAAACCAGGACGTTTTCCTGGTGGTCATGTGATGATTCTTATCCACCAGAGACTTAGCTCCTCAGAGAAAGAAGCTCTGTTTCTTCCAACTTTGTATTCCAGACCCTAGCAGTCACTGGCACTTAGTAATGTTTGCTATTTTAATATAACATAGAATGTGACCACTGATAAAAGCTCATTGCACTAATGAAGAAGATAATGTGAATTAGAATATTGGGAGAAATTCACTATGTTACTTGGGATTATATTATTTGGACTATACTGTTAAGAATTAAATAAAAGCAAATATTGCACTAATTAGATGTGACTTTTCTCTAGTATGACTGTTGTTCTATTTTAGATCCCTAATGCCAAACAAATAGTCCCTCCTTATCAAGAATAAACCTATTCAAGTTGGTCCCATTTCTGGTCTAGTCTGGTCCCTCTAGACTCCTAATCACCCTGTTGCCACCCAGTTTCCTTTCTTTCTCAGCCAGGCTGTTGCAAGGAGTTGTTAATAATTGGCTTTCTTAGCCTCTTGACCTCCTCCTACTTAGTCCTCAGACTGTGTATAACACTTTTCATTACTTTTATTTGATCTCTATATAGCATTTGCCATGAGAGTCTCCTTAAAATAGTGTCCTCCTTTAGTTTGTGAGACTCTGTGTCCCAGGCCCTCCCTCCTTCCTCAGAGTTTCTCTCATTCCCTTCTTTGCTAGTTCATCTTCCTTCAAAGACATGTTCCCACAGGCTTGGGACTTCTTGTACTGTACCATCTCTGGAATCATTTCTAGAGCATCGAGGCTCTCTGGTGTTTAAAGGCTTTGTAGGGTTCCCTGTGAAATCATCAGAGTCTGATGCTTTAATGAGGTTTTTCCTTAATAACTTTCTGTATTTCTTCAATGGAAATTAGTTTGTTTAAACTTTTTAATTTTGAAGGGTAAATTTTTGGAGACCTGTATTTCTATTTTGAAAAGTACACCTGTATATGCTTTTTCAAATTTATTTGGTAGATATCTATGAAGTGATCTTATAATTTTTCAATTTTTTTCTATTTTTAATAGTTATGGCCTCTATATAATTTCCTGTTTGTCACTTTTGTGCTTCACCTATTTTTTCTTAATCAAGAAAAATGGTATAGCAGAAGAGGTTGTAGTTCAGTGGTACAAGGCTTTACCCTACAAAAAAAAGAAAAATAGCATGTAGTAGTTATGTGGTCATTTTTTTTAATGAGACTACAAAATTTTGGATTGTTAATTATTTATTTAAAGCTTTTTCTTCTCCATTTACTTCATTTAATTTTGTCTTTATTATATCTTTCTGTGTACTTTATGCTGTTTTAACTTGGGTTTTAATTTTTTTTTGTTTTGTTTTATTTTGTTTTTGAGCCAGGGTCTTGGTATGTAGCCCAAGCTTGTCTTGAATTCACTGTGGAGCCTAGGCTGGCCTCAGCCTTATAATAACCCTCCTGCTTCAGCCTCCTGAGTGCTGAGATCACAGATGTATAATAATACTCAGCTTACTTTGTTATTTTTAGTTGTTTTCCTAACCTTGAAAATGAATTTACTTATTTTTGTTGTTTCTTTTCTTTTCTTTTCTTTTCTTTTCTTTTTTTTTGAGACAGGGTCTCGCTTTGTAGTTCAGGCTGGCTCTGAGTTCACTATGGAGCCCAGGCAAACCTCCAACTCAGCAATCTTCCTGTCTCTTCCTCCCAAGTGCTGGGATTACAGGCGTGAGCCACCATACCCAGTTGTTGTTTCATTTCTACTGATAAATGTGTTTAGTCCAATGAATTTTCCTCTGATCACTGCTTTTACTCTATTTCATTGAGCCTGATGTTTGGTTTTTTATTGCATTTCTTTCTTTCTTTTTTTTTTTTTTTTTTGAGACAGGGTTTCACTTTGTAGTTCAGGCTGGCCCTGAGCTCACTGTGTAGCCCAGGCAAGCCCCAAACTCAGCAATCTTCCTGCCTCTGCCTCCTGAGTGCTGGGATTACAGATGTGAACCACCACACCCAGCTATGTGATATTGATTG
>PVIC010050579.1:0-12752 GCA_004025085.1 Thryonomys swinderianus
AGTAACTGTCTTTTTTGGGGACTGTATTGTGCTACTGATACCAGATCAACCACAAACAGCCGAGCAGTACCCAAGACTTAGTGCTCTGCACCAACTTCTCACCCCAAATGTGGGTGGGGATATCAACAAACTCCTGGCCTGATTAGCAGTCTCATCACTGAAGGAAGCTCTGTGGCCAAGACAAAGGCACTTTCTAGGACATCTTGTCTCTTAGAAAGACAAAGGCATTTGAACAACAAAGAACAGCACTGTTTTGCCATCTTTAGACCCTGGCTCTTTACAAATAAGCTGGTCTCTGTGTTTTTAACAGCCTCTGATGTATTTGATTACATTTTCAATTCAGATGGTTCCATTACTACAAGAAGCAACTTCATTATGAGGAGGGCCCAGAGCCCAGACTGTACTTGCTCTCTGTCATATAATTTAGCCTCAGTCATACCTCAGACAATATTTATACAAGGTCACTTCTTCAGACCATGTCTAGCCTTCCCAAATGACAATATTATTTATGCCAAATGCTTCTCCTCAGGGATGGAAAACTGCCAAATCTGGTTTAATAGGCTATATGGACAGGCTAGAAAAACATCATTTGTAGCACACACAGTTTATGTATTTAGTATATAACTTGGAAACAGGATCATTGGAAACAGGGCCGAAAACTGGCCCCAGGAAAAAAAAAGCCACAAAAGCACTAAGGTTTGGATCTTTCCTCCCTGGTATTGGTTTTGGAAGCTCTACATTTGGCCAGAATTATGAATGCATAAGAGAGAGCTGCCTCAGACTTCAGTGGCTACCTGAATATCCAAAAGAGGGGGAAACCTGCAAAAGGAAATTTGACTTGGGTGTGTGTGCCCAGCAGCCATCCTCCTGTGGTTACAAATTAATGTGACCAACCAGTGGAACAGGCAGCCCAGGGGCCTTTAGTAACAAAGAACAGTCTAACTCATTGATGTTAATTTACCAAATTATTCACGTCCCACAATCTGGAGTAGAAATCAGTGGCCAAAAAAAATGCCTCCTCTACACCCCAGTCAAAACACCTATAAAAATCTAGATACCACGAGGCAAAGTCTGGAACATAAACTACTTCATCATGTTGCCAATGAGTTATTAAAGCCCTGAGAGACAGAGCTGCCAGGGGCATCTGGGCTGCCCTTGCTTCCAAACTCCATTCTTGGTGGTGCCTTTAATAAGGCATTTGGTTAAAATACATTGGTAACAACTCCTTTCTCTTAAAGTCCAGTCAAGGATACAAATCATACATTCCATTTAATCCTTTATGGCTCACCAAGACTTTAAAATATCTCTCCAGTACAGAGTTAACACACTTCAGTGTGTTGAGTTTTCAAATAAAGTATCTCTATGACCTTGCATGACTTGTTGGTAAATACCACTAATAACCAATCTTTTACTTTCCTTGAAATAGATTGCAAAAAACATCAGATTGCAGAAAGTTTTCAAACTTGTTCCTTTGTATTGATATATTTACCATGACTCTTAAAATATATTCTTAAGGCTTTTCTACTTTTATTGTTTTCAAGATCTCTCTCTAGAGAAACTGCTCCTTATTGGCAAAGGTTTAACAGTACTTAATTATTTATTGTTATTTGTTTACAACAATAACATCAAGCCTTCTCTTGGACAGTCTCTGGCCAAATCCTACACACAAAATTTCATTTCAATGTGTACAAAGACACCACAGAATTACTTACTGTTGGAAGAATTTATAACAACAGAGGCCTGATTGAACAAATTATCCATATAATGAAACTTACAACCATAAAACCATGATATAGAAAAATTTCTAACCCTTTGGAAAAGTTCACAGTGCAAGTGAAAAAGAAGATGACGAAACACTATATACAGAATGTGTATCCAGATGAAAAGACATCAGAATATCAACTTTTGCAGGACAGTCTTCCCCAAGTGATGCAGACAGGCCCAGAGATGAGGGTCAGGAGTCATTGCTGATGTACTTCATTCCTATCTGCACGTCAGTGTACTTAGGGATGTCTTGACATTGAGAAAGTTTATCTGCAGTTGTGTAGTAAATGTAATTCACTTCCCAAAGGAGGAAGAGGGAGCATGGGCATGTTCTGCTACTTCTGGCTGAGTGTGGCATGGAGAAGGCTTTGTAAGACCTCCTCTGAATCTCTTTCCTGAAATTAAGGATCAAGAATCCCGCCTTATATCTCATGTAGTAAGATCCCTGTGGCCTTGATAGCACAGCTTTGCTGGATGTTACCTAACATTACAGTACTCATGGGAAACTCCTAAAATTGTCTTTGTGTCTACCTGATCCTATAGGATAGAGGCTTATTAGCATATTACTTTTATAAACTGGAAAATGAAATGGGTGCTCCCATAAGCAAAAATAAATAAATAAAAGTCAGAATAACAGACCTGCTTCATCAACTCTGACAAGCAGATATGCTCCGTATTTATCAAAACAGCAATGTTTTCAAGGCATAATTATAGGAAAAAGAAAGAACAAAACTTTTTGCTGAAGACTGTCTCTGCGTGCACTGGAGGAAATGAATCTGCTGAACCCTTTCACCATTCTATGGTTTTACCAAGACAGTGATTTTGATTTACCAAGACTGGCATTATTCTTCTCTTATTCTTACCATTGCTCTTTTGTGTAGTATGTGAATAGAAGGGACCGGTAAATTAATTGTGGTGGCTGAACTCTGTGGTCAGGAGTGTTGAGATTAGGGGAGACTAAGACCACACCACTGGGACAATCTCACATTTCAGGGACAGCGAGAAAGAAGTCAATTAAAAGGAATCACCCAAGAAGTAAAAAGTATGAATGAGATGATTTTTTTATTTGGTTTTTTGTTTGTTTGACTATTTTTTGGACTAAACCTTATAAATATCATTGGCTTTAAAGTGAAGATTTTAGTAAACAAATAGGGTTTGAAGATAGTGTTTCATATTGTGTGATGCTAATGGACCTCTGCTTAGTGTGAAAATAATCCATATGTACTGGGCAAAACAAAGCAAAATAATGCTTAAATATTTCCAAAAAGCCAACTATTTGCCTGTCTTTAAAAAAATTGTTAAAAAAGAAAAACTTTTCAAAGAGACAAGTAGATAATTACAGGCATATAAAAGAGGTCTGACATGTTGAATGTATAGGTAAATAACATGCAAATGTGTTCAACATGAAAGGGGCCTACTGGCTTTACAGACCAGTGATCATCATGCTTCCAAGTCACACTGACACTTTTGTTTGAGCACAGTGTTAAAAGATGGGGGCTGATGTAAGTTCTCGTCTGTTTCCTGGGCCTCAGTGCCCTGGCTCACTCTGCCCTGAGGTACCCGGAGGATCACTCACTCAGCAATGCTGTAAACATCCTCTGGGATGAAAACTGTTACTGCTGTGGTTCCTGAGGCTGGGTTCAGACTAGAGCAATTGTGCAGTCTATTTGGCCCATCTCAGGGACTTTGGCTCCCAAATGTGCAGGAGTGTTCAGACTAAACTAGAGGTTATTTTACAAGGACCATGCAAATCCTCATTTGCATGTGTGAAATTCCTGTCAGAAGGCTGGTTTTTTGAATCAAGCTGGTTGAATCAGATGACAAGTGGAGTCTGCTAGTGTGAATGTGAACAGCGTCAGATACTCTCAGCCTTTCCCAGTCAGCCTTTCCCTCCTCTGGCCCAAATCACTGGACGACTGAGTTTCAGCACAAGAGATTCCAACCCTTAAATTACTTAAGTGGAGACAGGTGACCTTCTAGCTGACAGGAAGACAGTGACTTTCCCTCTAAATGGAAGATGTCAAGTTTTCTTAGAACATATGGTTAGCAGCAGGCATCGCCACCACAGCGACGCTCACTGAGCCTTGACATGTGCTAAGTGCTTTGCATACATCATCTCCTGAGACCCTCGCTACCACGTATGACGTTCAGTATCACTACTAACCCTAAAGAAGAAAAGTCAATTATGATGAATTCATCCTGCAACACATGGATTAAAAAACAATGCATTTGAAAACAAATATTTCACATTTCCACATCTCTACTGTTTAGGCTTTTTGTTGAGGACGGGCTAGCTTCAATCAGGAACTAATACCAGCAGTGGATACTAGGTCCAGAACTGAAAGCATGTGCTCGCTTCGGCAGCACATATACTAAAATTGAAAGCATGTATGAGTTGGATGAAATCATAAAAGTTTATTAGAGACTGGTTACTTGTGTTATTTCTGTCTCTGACTGGAGGTTGTGAATCACCAGGAGCCCCACCACCCTGGATGGTGCCATGTTTTCACAAAACTTGGGCCTCATGGTGGAGGTCCTGTCCCATCCATTTATTCCTCAGCAGCATCCTTTATTTGATTTCAGCTGCTCTAAATTTAATGCCTCTTGAATTCTCTTTCTCTGTCTCTCTCTTTCTCTCTGTCTCTCTCTGTCTCTTTCTCTCTGCTTCTATGTCTGTGTCTCCCTCTGTCTCTGTTTCTGCCTCTCTCTGTTTCTCTCTTCCTCTGTGTGTGTGTCTCTCTCTGTCTCTGTCTCTGTCTCTGTCTCTGTCTCTCTCTCCCTTCTCTCCATCAGTCCCCCTAGGGGAGAGCAAACCACAAAGAAAACCCCTAAATGCATGCAGTGGGGGCCCGTGCTCAGGGTATGGCTACTACATCCCACTCCCCAAACTGCTTTGCAGTTTAGGGAGAAAAGTGGGCCAACTTGTCTTCAGCCAAGGAGGTGCTTCTGAGTCATCAGGACTCACTTGGTCTTGGAGGTGTGTGACCCAGGTCCTGATGGCCTTTTTAAGGAAGAACCCAGCACAGTAGTTACAAGTTTTCCAGCTCTCTGTCCCTCCAGTCTGTCTTGCACATGTGGAGGGGTGTCCTGTACTCATCACCTGGACAGCAGTCTGGCAACCGCTGGCTGAAGTGGTTTATAACATCTGGATAACTGTTTCCAGATGTGGCCTTTCCCTGAAATACTTGATTAAAAGTTTTACACTCTGCATCTTGTAATAACTGACATATGCAGAGAGTTACCGTTGTTTAGACCCAGGGTAAAGCAGCAGGGTCATTCTAAAGACAAGAGCAAGGACCTTTCCTAGGCGCTGCACACTGTGGAACACTGGATGGCCAAGATCCCCTTGAGTTGAGACAGCTCTGTGCTCAAAGTATGACTCCATCAGTCGCAAGCAAAGATTTCAGTGATACATATCTCTTGACCCTCAGACTTCCCCTCTGTAGGATGGGGTTGAATCTATAGACACGATGTACTATTATAGTTATCACAAAACTACTAGAAAAATACAGAAGACTGAAGTTCCCTTTTACTCCTTAAACAGAATAATAACAATGTGTCCCTTTCACAAAGAGATCAATTTTCTATCAAGTAAAAAAAAAACCAACAAGTTTTGTCTTATAAATACAATCTGACAACTCTCTAGATTAAAATCTTAAGGTCACTCACATCTACAGGATGGAGACATCTTGAAATCCCAGGGAAGGATGAGGTCTCCTAGGCCTAGCATTAAAACTCTCCAAATCTCCAAATGAGTCAGACAAAATGCTTTTTACTTAATCAGTACAGGGAGCTTCGGTGGCACTTTAAGGTAGTTCAAACAAGTGAACTAATTTTATTCACTCTCCCATACGTTCCCCTTTATAATGTACTTTATGTATAATGTGCCAAACATCTGCAGGGCTGGGATCACCTCTTTCCTCACATGATTCCCAGGTGATCTTTGCAACCTGCTGTGAAGCAGGCACTGTCACATCCTCATCTTTTAGCAGGAGGAACTTGTACCTCACAGTTAAATGGTTTACGACAACTCCTAAAGCCAACCAGAGAGACAGACCCAGAGTTGGAACTCATCGGTCTGCTTCCAAAGGCATGAGTGACTGGCTTTCACGCTACAATTTCACCTCAGAATTCAGTGTACAAAAAACAAGTGAGAAGGAGTTTTCCAATCATCACCTGAAATCATTATGAAAGTTGCACCTGTGGCCTCCCTTGTTTACGGTGACCACAACCAGGGCTCTGTCCATTGTACTTCTCAGTCTCTAGCACACCTCGCCTTCTGCTCTTGATGACGAGACAGGTGTGCAGTACAATAGCCCTTTTTCCCCATCTGCTCCCCCTTGCATGGTGGGGCCCCTGCCCGTCACGGGCGGCTGCTTCCCACATGTGCTTGCAGCCCCATTGATGAGAAATGGCAGAAGCAGGTATTAAAGGTGGAGGTTCTGGCTTATTGCTCTGAATGTATTAAAAACCATTCCCAGATTCCACATAAAGAGTTTTACACACACAGCACATATGATACAAGGGAGACAGAGAAGCAGACGTGGGGATAACCACAGCGAGACGTGTAACCACAATAGAAGTCTGGGGAGACAGGCACAGGAAAGCTACTTTCACAGACTACTTGATGGATCGTCTCCTCAGCAGACAGACAGACAGCTAGAGGTACTTATTTTTATTTTTAAAAAAGTTGACAGAACTGCAGACATCCAGGGCTGTTCTCTTCTAATTCTCATCTCCAGATCTGACTCAGCCCTGTCTGCTTCCCTTTGCAGGAGGGTGAGTTATTCCATGCGCTCCTGCTAATTATCCACAACCCGCTCCTTTCTGTTCTCACAGGTCGTTTAAATGTCTGCTCGTCTGGGTTAGACCTTGGGTGGATGTTGAATTCCTTTCTGTTTGTATTCCCAGGGATAGATTTCTCTACTTGGGTATTGTTTGGAGAAATTCTTTCAATTTAAAGCCCTTTGAGATGGCAATTCAAATAATTTGTTTTACGAGGCTCTTGAAGATGGTACTTACCATTTATCTAGTACCTAGTGATGCAAAATAATTTCCATAATCTCTCTCCTTTAACCCTACAAGTGAGCATATGAGCAGGAGAGATAAGATCCCCTTGGCCACAGTGGGTGCATCCATGGCTGCCCAGGGGTCTCTGTATGTGTATACGTATGTATGTATGTATGTATATGTTTTTCTATACATGCAAAGCTATGATTAGGCATAGTAAGAGAGTAACAATAATATAAAATATAATAGTTGTAACAGGGTACTCTAATAAAAGTAATTGAAAACTTATGAGTTGTGTATTTCTGGAATTTTCCATTTGATACTTTTTGACCACAGTTGACCACAGGTAACTAAAACTGAAAGCAAAAGCTGGAATAAAGGGGGACAACAGTGTTTATCCCAGTCCACAGATCACAAGCACGTGGAAAATGCACAGTAACTGGAAAGGAAGGTAAAGCCAGATGTCAGCCTGTTTCCTCAGCCTGCACAAGCCAGAGCGGGATAGCAAAAGGAGCTGCCCCAGATCTGGAGAGGTAGATTCTTGACCTGGTAATGCTACCAAGGGATCTGGGCAAGACTGTTGACTTTCACGTAACCTTATAGAAATAGACAGAAAGATGATAGACAGACAGTGAGGAGAGAGAGAAGTAGCCCATGAAGCTATTTTGGGGTTTCCTCACTACAGAGTAGTCTCAGGAGAGTCTGATCTCTATGGAAAGTCCCTTTTCCTATAACTTTCTATGACTATTGTCTGGTCTTTTTGTTGTGTGTTTGTTTGTTTTTTGAGACAGGGTCTCGCTTTGTAGTTCAGGCTGGCCCTGAGCTCACTATGTAGCCCAGGCAAGCCACAAATTCAGCAATCCTCCTGCCTCTGCCTTCCGAGTGCTGGGATTACAGGCATGGGCCACCACGCCTGGCACTGTGGTATGTGGTATTGATTGCTGGTGGGCGTGAGTAACCAGCAATCTGTTTTATACCAGTTACTATTAGTAATAAATTAGACTCTCCAGGAATAAATTCCTAGGACACAGCTAGTCTGTCAGTATTGAAGATATATATCTGTTACTACCCTTCTCTGGAGAAAAGCATATTCAAGCTACCTTGGAATAACAAGTTAAAGTGGATATTTTACCATTTCCCAAGTAATTCATTGTGCTGTGTCATTTAAAGATAGGATAAATCAGAAGTTGAAACACTGTTACATAATCACTGATGCAGGTGTTTTACTACTTTGAATCTGATACATTTCTTTGCAGAAATGAGATATTTGATACTTTAGTTAGCTATTACTGTATAATACATCATATCTAAAATATTGTGATTTAAAAGTTAATATTAATTTTCATGGTCTGGAAGGTTAACGGTTCAAATGGGAATTTCTCTTCTGTGGAAACTCAGATAATTAAAGTTCAATGGAGACAAAGGCTGGAAGTTTTTTTGTTTGTTTTTCAGTGCTGGAGATAAAGCCCATGGCTTCATACATGCTAGCCAAGCACTCTACCACTAGGCTATATCTTCAATCCAAAGAATCTCAAAAAGTTCCCTTATTCATATGTCTCTCATGTGAGCTGGGATAACTTACTGATCATACTTTGGTCAGTTATGGCTTGTTCAGGTAGCTACTTTGGACTTCCTCATGGTATGGCGGTCTCTGAAGAGTCTGACTTTTTTTGTGTGGCTGGATTTCTCCAGAATGAACATTCTGAGAGAGTCATGAAGAAGTTATAAGGTTTCATATTACCTAGATTCTTTTTTTTTTTTTGAGACAGGGTCTCACTTTGTAGTTCAAGCTGGCCCTGAGCTCACTATGTAGCCCAGGCAAGCCTCATATTCAGCAATCCTCCTGCCTTTGTCTCCCAAGTGCTGGGATTATAGACGTGAGCCACCACGCAAGGCACTGTGGTATGTGGTATTGATTGCTGGTGGGCATGAATCTCCACTCCCAGGATTGTATGTGGTTACCGGGGATCGAACTCAGAACCTTGCGCTTGCGAGGCAGGCACCAGAACCACTGAGCTAACCCTCCAGCCCTACCTAGATTCATTTTTGATGTATTCTATTGGTCATGACATTCACAGGGCAGCTCAGACCCAGAGAAATGGTCATTCTTCAGTGGCAGAATGACCTAGGCATACAAAAAAGGGAGGAAATAATGATGGCCATCTTCAAGGCAAGTTATTCTATTGGGTCCATCTCAGAACAATGTGAACTTAAGCAAAAGGTAGTTATCTTGTCTCTGTTTCCATCTGCCTGTCTGTTTCTGTGTGTGTGTGTTTTTCACACACACACATTCACACATAAACAGGTCCAAATTGTTTTCACTATAGCTCCAAATGTTGACTATCTAAACATAAAGCAAGACTTACAGATTGAACCTCATAAACAATCGTAGGTAACAGAAAGGACTTATTCATTTCTCTGTGAGATTAAACCCTGTCATTGATGGACCAGAAAAAGCACATTAATCGAGGGAAACCTCTTCAGAACTAACTGTAAACGTTTGTTAAGGACTAATCAAGTCTCTCAGGAGGCATCTTGCTATTCCCGGTAATCTTAAAATAGATCAAGATGTCCATCTGTGATCATTCTGGAATGAAGGGGAAACCAACAGGAGGAAGTTGCCAGACGCCATCCCAGACAGCCACACAGATAAGCAGGACTGATGTGTGGCAGTTTTGATGGGCAGGATTAAGAATGCTGCGAAACAAACTGAGGATCTGGACAGGATCACAATCAGGAGAGCATATCATAATCTCGCAATGTGACATAGTCCCAAGAAAAACAGCCACTGAGAGACCAGCTAAAAACCTGGAGATGAGAGGGAAGAAAAGCTAAGCCTGGCTAACATGTTGGATCCCCATGAAGATGGCATAGCACAGGAATTACAGATACCTAAAGGGCTTTAGGGATTATCTGTAAGAGAAATTGCTGCAGCTCTTGGTGAAGGGAAGTGACTTAGGGAACCATCAAGGAAGCAGCAGTTGGGTGATCTTGTGGGCTGTGGATGCCAGTGCAAAGCTAGAATTACTGTGGCTTGGAAGGTAAATCCAAATGCCCTGAAAGAAGCATTTCTTTCTCTTCATGACTCAGAGAAAGTCAGGAATGAATTCCCGAGACGTGAAATTTAAGGAGAGTTCTGGCCTGTATCTGGAATATTTAGGAGTTGTCAGCCTTGCAATCTGATGGGCACTGCAAGAAGCTCTACGAGTCTATGGGGCAGAGAGATGGAACAGAAAGTTATTTTCCTCTTTGGCTCAGCCTGCAGATAGGAATCCATGGTCTGTTCCTTAAGTTATAGAAATATTAAAGGCAAAAGACCTCAACAGGTTTATCACAATCCACCAACCAACAGGGGGCACTAAGTGGACTGGCTCTCAGGTTACAGTTTTGGTCACATTGACCCCTCTGGCTCTTATATTTTCTTTCTGAAATTCTTGCAAGGATAAAAATCTGCAAGTCCTTTGAACTCGTAATTCCACTCTGGATACTGACTACAACTAAACCATTCACAAGTAGTGTAAATGTATGTATGTATGTGAAGATGTTCTCAGCAGCGTTATTTATAAATGGATTAATCAGTGCTTCTCCAACTTTGATACCTACTCTTTAGAGAGACTAGTCAAAGATAAGATTCTGTGGATCTAAGATAAGTCTTGTGACTGAGGTTGTGACAGAGTGATGATCTAAAGGCCACACTTTGAGTAGCAAGAATTCCTTTTATCTGCATCTTAAAAAATAAAAACTCTAGTAAGACGTGACTAAAGAAAAGATAGGAATATCAACTCTTTGGAACAATGTGGAGATGTTAAAAGGATTCTGAAGACTTGAAACTTGAAAAAACAGTGTAACTAATAGCCTCTTTCCTACCAAAAGTATTTCACTGATTTGTTGGCTTCTACAGTCTTGCAAAGTAAAGACCACATTGCGATGCTGCTCATGTTCTTCCAGTTACTCAAACACTTGCAAGTCTGAGCCGAAATGCCCAGCGGCTCCTGCAGGGTGTGGAAGTTGTTCTATGCACATGTTTTGTTGTTGTTGTTGTTACTATTATTATTGTTTGAGACAGGGTCTCACTTTATAGTTCAGGCTGGCCCTGAGCTCACTATGTAGCCCAGGCAAGCCTTGAACTCAGCAATCCTCCTGCCTCTGCCTCCCGAGTGTTGGGATTACAGAGGTGAGCCACTACCCCTGGCATATGCACGTTTTTTTAAAAGGTCATTAGATTATGGTAGGATGCCTCAGTATGTATGCACAAGAAACACCTGATGAAATCATGAAGCCAGAAATTCTCAAACAAAAGGAAATCAGATAAATCTTTGCTACACTTTAAAAAACTCACTTTCATTAGGTAGCTCTTTCAGATCTTCCTGCTTTATTATATACTCTATCCGTCAGCTTTTTGTTGCTAGGGCAGAATGCCTGATACATACAACTTAATGGGGAAAAGTTTCATTTTTGCCTCATGGTTTCAGAATTTCTTCCCATGGTCAGATGGCTCCAAGGCAGCAGTATCATGGCAAAGGATTATAATGGGGAAAGCTGTTAACCTCACGGCAGCGAGTCACAAAGAGGAAGAAGCCAGAGAGGAAGGACCTAGTGAGGAGATATAGTACCCAAGACTATGACCCCATAGCCCACTCAGATACACCAAGAAGTGAGCTTTAATAATCTGGGCATCTCTTGAGCCAATCAAATTGATAATCAAGGCTATCACACATTCTACGAATCATCCATGAGACAATATCCCATCTTCGGATAATATATTTTTCTCCTTCTGCTGTCATTACTATCTGAATAAGTTTTATGTATGTATGTATTTATGTATGTAGGTATGTATGTATTTTCATATGCTGGCTACCAAACTCAAGACCTCACACATGCTACACAAATAATCTATGTCTGAGCTACAATTTCAGGCCTGAGTAATAAGTTTTAAAGGGGAAAAAAGTATTACTTAAGAGGAAAACTTTAAAATAACAGCCAAATTAAACAAGTGCAAACCAAATTTGTTTATAAGAAGTCCTAGGCCACTATTCTAATTCCTTTATTGACTTAGAATTTTATTATATTAAATATCATTTTAAAATTGTGAATGATCAACAAATACAGTTTTCAGTGGCTTTTTTTTTTTTGTAGTATTCGTGATAAAACTCAGGACCTTGCTCTTCCTAGGCAGGTGTAGAACCACTGAGTTACATTCTCAGCCCACTGTTTCTGCTTTATTTTGTTAAAGTTGAATTGAACTTGGGCCAGAGATTTAGCTCAGTGGTTCCAGCGCCTGCCTCGCAAGCCCAAGGTCCTGAGTTCGATCCCGGTAACCACATAGAATGCTGGGCTTGGTGACTCACGCCCACCAGCAATCAATAGCACATATCACAGCACAGGGCGTGGTGGCTCACACCTGTAATCCCAGCACTCGGGAGGCAGAGACAGGAGGATTGCTGAGTTCGCGGTGGCTTGCCTGGGCTACATAGTGAGCTCAGGGCCAGCCTGAACTACAAAGTGAGAGACCCTGTCTCAAAAAAAAAAAAAAAAAGTTGAATTGAACTTGCAATGTTTTTATGTTTGTTTGTTGTTGTTCTATGATGTAAGTTATACATCTAGACAGGTAATAGGTATGTAGATATATAAATATTTACAAACACATCACAGTTTGAAACACTTGAATATTCACTGTCTCCTGTATATCGTACTCAGTCCTTGTCTGCTGCAGATAAGTGAGGACCCAGAGAAAGAGGGAGTCATTGTTCCTTTGTCATCCTGAATGTTCCATTTCACCTGAAAGAGCTAAGCCTTTACCCCAAAGAACAAATGATAATAAGTGGATGATAATAGGAAATTCTAATCTGAGAATAGCTGTTCAATACAGATGTAAGTTCTGATTCATTGTGCTTTTAGAAATAAAATATAAGGGCCCTTGGGATAGATATTAAACTTCACTTTTTAGGTCACTTCAAATAATTGTTAAAAAAAAAAAA
>PVIC010050580.1:0-12735 GCA_004025085.1 Thryonomys swinderianus
TAGTCTTACTTTATACCAGGCTGGCTAAAGAAAAAGAAGTGATAACTGAATACAACAATAAAAAATTTTGGGCAAATCAAATCATGAGGCACTGTAGAAATGAATACATGAAATAGTTAAAAAACAACTTTCAGAGAACAAGTTATCATGGGATTGTAGTATAGTAACACTAAATTTGAAAAAGTAATTGGCCACATAGTAGTCTACCAACAGTAATTTCAGCAAAAAAAACTTCTTTTTTTTTTTTTTTGAGATAGGGTCTTGCTTTGTAGTTCTTGCTGGTGCTGAATTCACTATGTAGCCAGCCAGGCAACCCACAAACTCACAGCAATCCTCATGGCCTCTGCCTTCCGAGGACTGGGATTACAGGCATGAGCCACCAGGCCCAGCAAATCTTTCAAATTAAATAAATGTTAGCTTTTCATTGACTATGCAGTTCTCTTTGGTTGCATAGCTGTATAAAAGCATTAACAGTTTTTAGCTAGTTTTATGTTTTGCAAACTATGTTGTATCCCAGCTGGGGAAAACCTGAAAACAGCATTTTTGAGAAATCTAGAGAGTAATGACAATGACAGAAGAATGTAAGAATTGTTAAATTTTAGGGTTGTACAATTATGACAAAATGATCATACTAATACTCAAAGTGTTGTAAAATTATATCCACATCAGGTGGCTGAATCCCTTCTATAATATGAAGTCTTTACCATATTTAGGTAAAAGAAAATTTCCAGGAGCAGCGATTTATCTCAGTGGTTCCTGTGTCTGTCCAGCACGCATAAAGTTTGATCCCTCCATCACATACTACAATGCTGGCTGTGGTGGCTCACACCTGTAATCCCAACACTCAGGAGGCAGAAGCAGAGGAAGGAGGACTGCTGTGAGTTCAAGGCTAACTTGGGCTACATAGTGAGTTCAAGGCCAGCCTGAACTACAAAGTGAGACCCTGTTTCAAAAAACTAAAAATCAATCAGTCTAGATAATCCATTCCAAGTGAGCTCACCTATAATCATAACAATTTCATAACAAATAATGAGGTAAAAGCAAATTTTAAAAATGACATAAGTGTCTATAAACAGCTGAAGAGCCGTTTAACAATGGCTGCTCTTTGTTTCAACTCTGAGTTTATGTAACATGACTCAAATCAATTAAAGGAAAACAAGAATGGTTCTGACAAGCATTTTGGCTAAGATTTCCTCTCTAGGTGTAGAAAGATACCCAGCAGTTACTGGGTGTCCTTCCAAAAGCCTTGCAGAGCTGTCATCCCTCACACACTCCCTAAGGACACACACCGCGAAGCCCATTCCGCTGTCGGCCTGCACATGCGTGCTCACCTCCTGTGCGTCTCTCGCTGCCTTGGCATCATCCTCATTGTAGCGGTTACAGTTGTACCTGGAGGTAAATTAAGATTCCATAAAGCCATGAATCCATGAAAAGAACTTGGCGCAGGATTTTAACCAGGATTTAGAGATTATCTAGAACCAACATTCCTTTAACAACAGATAAAAATTCTCTTTAGAATACTGGGTGAGTTCTTTATCTGTTAACAGAGAATTCCCCACAGTGTATTCCAAATCAGCTTACCCTTATTTATCAGAAAATACTATCATTCTAGAACTTCCACCGACAGCTACACTAATTCAATTTATTTTGTTTTTGTTTTTTCCAAAAAGGTCTTGCTATGTTTTCCAGGCAGGTCTTGAACTCTCTTGTATCCCAGGCTGGCCTAGAACTTCCAGTGAACCTGCCTCAGCTTCATGAGAGGATTACACATGTGTGCCATCAACTCAGTTTCTGACAAAAGAGATCACCTTAAATTCTAGACCATTTGATAATCAAGCCTGATATTCTCAATTTTCCAGGCAAAGAGAATGAAGAGGAGACAGTCTACTCTAACAACAGGGATGCTATGTGCTTCACTGACTTTTCTAATTTTTCAGTGACAAGTGGATGATGATCAAAATGGGAAGGTGCATGCCCAGAGAGGTCAGCTCATAGTGGAGATGACTAAGACTGGTACTTCCTTTGCTCTGCTTGTATCTCTTTTATGAGAGCAACTACTAAAGAAGTGCTTACTACCTACCATGCACTTGCTAAGGACTTCAAATATGCTATATTGTTACATGTTCAGTAGTCCCCTCAGATGGCTTCTAAAACATGGACCACATCTCTGCTCAACAGATGAAGAATTAAATTCAGAGTTACAGAGCTGCCAACGAAACATGCCTGTCACTAACTAAGGCATGTGCTGTTGCTGTCTTCAGAATCTGTTAGCAGCCATACTTTCAGAGGTAAATACATTTATTTGGTTTTAGCCCCACCAGTCTCTCCTAAAAGATTTTTCAATTACAAAAATCTATGTGCTCCAAGAAATGATCAAACAATCCTAAATACTCCTGTCTATACTCACTGCCAAGGGCCATATATCTCAGTCCACACTGAAGCACCTTACTCACCTCTATAAAACATCCCATAGTCCATCCTCCTACAAATACTATCGACTCTAGGACTATACAGAAGAGAAAAATTGAATTCTATGCTTCAGACAAGTCTGTGGAACCAGGCAACAAGTTTTGCAGGGGTATAGGCTTCCAATCTTTAGCACTTCCTTCCTTTCCACCACTACTCAGAAATAATCAATAACTTATATCTTAAGGTTTTTAAAGTAACAATTCAGTTGGAGCAGGAGATTCAATATGAAAATCCTCTGAGATTATAACCCTCTCTGAGAAGATCCCATTAAACGTAGTCAAAAACTACTGTGTGTGACTGATTTATTCTTTTTTTTTTGGAGACAGGGTCTCGCTTTGTAGTTCAGGCTGGCCCTCAGCTCACTATGTAGCCCAGGCAAGCCTTGAACTCAGCAATCCTCCTGCCTCTGCCTCCCCAGTGCTGGGATTACAGGCGTGAGTCACCACGCCTGGCACTGTGGTATGTGGTGTTGATGGCTGGTGGGCGTGAGTCACCACGCCCAGCATTGTATGTGGTTACTAGGATCAAACTCAGGGACTTGCACTTGCAAGACAGGCACAGGAACCATTGAGCTAAATCTCTGGCCCACCATTTCTTATTCTTACCAGAATCTGGGCTTTAACCTGTCAACATTATTTTAATACTAGGAAAGCAAATATTTAGCATTCACCTGCACCTCTAACTCAAATAATAGACAAGTGCTACTTAGAATGCTAGTTTGACAATTCGAAGGCATATGATTTATTATGTTGTATTTTGGGGGTGGGTCTGTGGGGGGTGGTCATGGACCTCACACATGCTAGGAAAGTGGTTTACTAGTGAGCTACACTTCACCCAACTGACTTGCTAAGCATCCCTCTTTACCTTGTGATCCCCCTGACTCAGCCTCTCCATTAGCAGGAATTATGGTATCCCCCAGGACACCCAGCTTGAGATACAGTACTTTAAGATATAAGAAAAACATCATGGGAGCTGGGGATTTGGCTGAGTGGTTCTGGCGACTGCCTTGCAAGCACAGGGTCCTAAATTCAACCCCTGGTACCATATACTACAAACCAGGGCGTGGTGGCTCACGTCTGTTAACCCAGCCCTGGGGAGGCAGTGGCAGGAGGATTGTTGTGAATTCGAGGCTTGCCTGGGCTACATAGTGAGCTTACTACCAGCCTGAACTACAAAGTGAAACCCTGGCTCAAAAAAACAAAGCAAAGTAAAACAAACAAAAAAAACTCATCATGGTTCACTTGTAATGTTAGTACCCATAAAGGCAAAGACATGACCAGTATTTTGGACACTCACTCTTCCATATACATCTTTTGCTTTGGTTTTTGTTCAGATTTCACTACAACTAATTAAAAAGTAGTGATCACAGATGTCATCACGCAAACATATAAACGTCTAACTCTTCTCTCCTCCACTTTTCCTCCCTCTCTCTAGGCTTGCTTCTAAAAGCATAGGGTAAGTTTAGTTTCTGAATACTCCAATCCTCTAGTTCAGTGATGACTAACCTTTTAGAGCTTCCATGATACAAAAACCCCAGCACGGCACATGTGCCATAGGTTCATCACCACTGCCATAGTTTGTCTTTATTAAAATCTACACAACTATCTGGCTAAGCCTCAAGCACCTTTTCTCCTTGGTTCTCACAATGGCAAATTTCTTGACATCAAACAGTTTTCACCTGGCTCAGAACTAATTTCACAAAAGTCCTATTACTATTCCTCTGATCAGTGCAACCAATTTCAATGAAAGACTTGTTATTGTCTCAAATTCACATCTTCCTTTTAACCTGGAATCTCATCTCACTCATTTTCTCTCTAGAAGGGCCAAAATTATGAGACGATGTATGTAAAGAACACAGCACAGAACATTATCATTTAAATAATGGCTCTAAGCATGTTACTCCCACTTAAAAACCTTAAGATAATATACAAATTACTTTAAACCTGTGTCTAGTTCTTCTTTTCCTATTCTCCACAATTTACTGGGGCCACAAATTCTAATGCCACCAGGGGAAGGCAGATAATACAAATTCATAATGGGGGGCTGGGGATGTAGCTTGATGGTGCTACCACCTGCCTGGAAACCACAAGGTCCTGAGTTCAACCCCAGGTTCCTCAAAAAACAAATTAGTAAACTGGGCACCCTGCATGTTATAACAGCTCCCATTTTTCTTAAAACTCATATCATGCTCAATCTAACTTGCCTTTTCCTAAATAGGAAACAATATGCATAGAAAAAAAGATTATTAAATGGACAAAAAAAAAGGTGTCATGACACATGTCAGCTTTATCTGCCATACATCCATGGACTCAAGCAATCATGGATCAAAAATTTTTGTGTACATATATGCATCTGTTCTGTCTACATACAGACTCCTTCCTTCTCATTACTCCCTAAACAAATGGATATATAGCTATTCACGTGGTACTTGTATCTACTAGGCACTGAAAGTAATCTAGAGATGACTTAAAGACACAGGAGGGGCCAGAGGGTTAGCTCAGTGGTTCTGACGCCTGCCTCGCAAGTGCAAGGTCCTGAGTTCGATCCCCGGAAATCACATACAATGCTAGGTGTGGAGACTCACCCCCATCAGCAATCAATACCACATACCACAATGCCGGGCGTGATGGCTCACGCCTGTCATCCCAGCACTCAGGAGGCAGAGGCAGGAGGATTGCTGAGTTCAAGGCTTGCCTGGACTACATAGTGAGCTCAGAGCCAGCCTGAACTACAAAGCGAGACCCTGTTTCAAAAAGGAAAAAAAAAAAAAAAGACACAGGAGAATGGGTGTAGATGACAAACAGCTACTATACCACTGCGCATAAAATACTTAAGCATCCTCTAATTTTGGTATTTCAAGGGATCCTGGAATTCATCCTGAAGAAGTCGAAGGACATATATATATGGAACTAACATTTGCCTTCAGTTTTGAAGGAAACATCACAGTAAAAAGTAAAGACCCACCAGCTATAGGTAATTGTTGCCAACAAGAATGAGGCCTTTTCCTAAGAGAAGCTAAAGATACGAGCTTTTATTGGGCATTTTGCAATGTTTCAAAGGTCAGGACATTTTTTGTCTAATGATACTCTTTTTTTTTTTTTTTTTTGAGACAGGGTCTCGCTTTGTAGTTCAGGCTGGCCCTGAGCTCACTATGGAGCCCAGGCAAGCTGCCGCGAACTCAGCAATCCTCTTGTCTCTGCCTCCCGAGCGCTGGGATGACAGGCGTGAGCCACCATACCCAGCATTGTGGTATGTGGTGTTGACTGTTGGTGGGCGTGAGTCTTCACACCCAGCATTATATGTGGTTACCGGGGATCGAACTCAGGACCTTGCGCTTGCGAGGCAGGTGCCGGAACCACTGGGCTAACCCTCCGGCCCGACAATGTAGCTTTGAAAAAACTCTGCTTTTCACATCCCTACACATCTGCTCACACTGCTTGTCTGCTCTCAGTGTACATCCATACTACTTCTTCAACTAACTGTGTCTTTTTGCAAGTTCATCTTAATTGTTTCCTCACTCCCTGTTCTATAAAATACACCTAACTAATCCTTCTGTGGATACTCTGTGGATACTTCTAACAATGAGCACACACTCAATATTTTTATCTCCCCAGTGGGACAGTAATGTCAGAGAGGTAGCAATATCACTCAAAACATGTGGTACACATCACAGCTCATGAACATATTCTTATGACTCCCCAACCTACCAGGCAGATCCATGTGGTTCCCATGGGCCAAGACACACCCAGCAGAACTCTGCTTTACAGTTCTGGTTACGACAGACCATGTGATTACAACCGCCATCCTTCTCAATTGTGACATGGCATTTGGGACATTCCTATGAAGAGAAACTATAAAGTTGGTGTCAATGCTACACTAAGTTGCATTACTACCATTGAAGAGAAACAATTTTAGATACGGCTCATTCGTTTACTGCACTTAATACACGGAAAGCACTCAGAACAGTGTCAAATTTAATATTATTAGAAAAGAACTGTTAGCATTATTATTGGCTTCTAAGATATATATAACTTAAGACTTAAAAAATAAAGTGGAGTTGAGGGACAACTCCATTTTAAGTACTTTTGTCATGTAGAGAGAAACGTTTTTATGGAAAATAAAACATTAGTTCATGTAAATACACTAGTGTCATCTAGAATTACTTAAGAGGGCAACCTTAAGTACAACCTACAACCCACGCACTGTTCTCAGTACTTCATATGCATCAACTCAAAACCCTTACAGTGCTGTTCTTTTTTTTGAGAGAGGGTCTCGCTTTGTAGTTCAGGCTGGCCCTGAGCTCACTATGGTGCCCAGGCAAGCCGCCACGAACTCAGCAATCCTCCTGTCTCTGCCTACCAAGTGCTGGGATGACAGGCATGAGCCACCATGCCTGGCACTGTGGTATGTGGTATTGATGGCTGGTGGGCCTGAGTCTCCAAGCCCAGCATTTTATGTGGTTACCGGGATGCCTGGCACTGTGGTATGTGGTATTGATGGCTGGTGGGCCTGAGTCTCCAAGCCCAGCATTTTATGTGGTTACCGGGGATCGAACTCAGGTCCTTGCGCTTGCGAGGCAGGCACCGGAACCACTGAGCTAATCCTCCAGCCCTAAAACAATTTTTTTTAAAACCAGTTTTACATCATGTCAGCAGAAATTGTAGGGAAAGGATCTATATCAAGCAATCTGGCATAAAGAATCAAGCAAGAAGAATATCAGGCTATGATCAGCAAATGCATACTAGTCTTCCAACTTCTTTAGCCAAGTATTTGTATTTTAAATTCTTTTCATTGTGGCCCCTTCATTTTCATGCTACAGAGACATCAGACTTTTTTCCACATTTCCTGTTTTTTACATTTGTATCATTTCCTCAGTGGTTATTCAGCACTCACCCTCTACACTTTTTGCTTCTGAAAAAAATCAACCTTATCAGGGCTGGAGATTTAGCTCAGTGGTTCCAGCACCTGCCTTGCAAGCGCAAGGTCCTGAGTTCGATCCCCCATAACCACAGGTAACCACATACAATGCTGGGTGTGGTGACTCACATCCACCAGCAATCAATACCACATACCACAGTGCCGGGCATGGTGGCTCACGCCTGTAATTCCAGCACTCTGGAGGCAGAGACAGGAGGATTGCTGAGTTCATGGCAGCTTGCCTGGGCTACATAGTGAGCTCAGGGCCAGCCTGAACTACAAAGTGAGACCCTGTCTCAAAAAAAAAAAAAAAAAATCAACCTTATCAATTTTATTAAAAATCATAAGAGATAAAGCCTATATTTTCTGGGCCAAGGATTTAGCTCAGTGGTTCCAGCATCTGCCTTGCAAGCACACGGTCCAAATTCAATCCCTGGCAACCACCCACCACAGTGGTAGGCATGGTAACTCACTCCCAACAGCAATCAGTACCACATATCACAAAGCTGGGCGTGGTGGCTCGTGCCTATAATCCCAGTATTTGGGAGGCAGAGGCAGGAGGAATGCTGTGAGTTCCAGGCTTTCCTGGATTACATAGTGAGCTCACAGTCAGCCTGAACTATAAAGTGAGACCCTGTCTCAAAAAAACAAAAACAAAAACCTTATTTCCTGCTTAAGTGGCACTGTTAGTGTTTGATATCTATTACCCCACAAAGGAGTTATTATTTGCACAAACTACACTGAGCATAATCTATAGTAACTTTAAATAGGTTATATGATAACCTATTAAATGTGATAATCACATGAAGCATAAAATAGTTTCATTCTACAATTCTTAGATAGAATTCATCAAATTACTGTTAGGAGACCATTGACAATCTGTAAATATATCTAAGGAGCTAATTACAATGATAAATTCTAAGAACTCTCAAGTGAAAAACTTCAATTTGATCTTAAAATTACCAAAGAACTAAATTTACTATGAACTACCTGCCATTCTTCTTTCCTAACCTGTCTTCTAAACAAAGGCAAACACACTCATTGTCCCCATTTAAAACTTTTTAGGGGCTTAGCACATTTTTCTAAATGTACAAAGAACTCTAAAGTCTAATCAAACAACTTAGTAAAAATATAATTGCCCTTTTCAAAATATTTCATTAAAATTTCCTGAAGCATTAATGAACATCTCAGGAGGGAAGTCTTCATTCAAAAAAGGACACTTGGCCAGGAAATTCTTATAATACAGTAACTGAAACAACTACTTCCTAACATTACAGTATATTGAGCAATGTTTTCTTAAGTGGTGTCTCTTTATATTTCTTAAAGATTAAGGCATTGTTTTACATGAAAGGATTCACTGTTTCACTGCTCATACTTTCTAAGAAAGAAATATGTTCGTATGTCTTACATACTTACAAATATGTAAGACATATACTTAAAATTGTGTTGGTCACTGCTGAAGTACAGAATAAAGCTATAATACTAGTTAAAAACGGACGGTTCATGAATCACTGTCCCATTCATTATCCATGTTGTTTACCATGTGCCTAACAAAGAATTAAATATAGGATGTACATTTGTATAATTTTCTATTAAGAAACTAGCTGTGGGCTGGAGATTTAGCTCAGTGGTTCCAGCGCCTGCCTCCCAAGTGCAAGGCCCTGAGTTCGATCCCAGTAACCACATACAATGCTGGGCGTGGTAATTCACATCCACCAGCAATCAATACCACATACCACAGTGCCAGGCATGGTGGCTCACGCCTGTCATCCCAGCACTCGGTAGGCAGAGGCAGGAGAACTGCTGAGTTCAAGGCTTGCCTGGGCTACATAGTGAGCTAAGGGCCAGTCTGAACTACAAAGTGAGACCCTGTCTCAAAAAAAAAAAAAAAGAAAGCAGCTGCACAGTCATTAAGAGAAAAGGGGTCTTTAAAATTATTTCCATTGTAAGATTTTCATCTGGAATTAAGGAAATGGTACATGATCATACAGAATGAATTTTAGTATCTTAATGCACTTCAAAACAAAAAATTAAAACCAGAAAACCATGAGATGAACATATTACCCCAAAGTATCTGAGTTATATCCTTAATAAGCCATATTTTAGAAGTTTAATGCAAAGTAGATTTGGAGAACAATTAAAAACTCCATAGCTGCCCAATGACTCTACTCAAATCCTGTCTCTAAAGAATGACTATGGGGCTAGGGATGTGACTTGTGGTTCCAGCACTGCCTCACAAGCCTCATCAGTTTGATCCCTGGTACCAAAAGAAAAAGGGAAGACTACAAAAAGCTAAAACTTAGAGAATATAAGGCAAAAATGTAAATTAACTTCGCAGAAGATAGGTGGAGCATACCTCACATTTGAATACTGAAAGGCATTTAAAAGCTGGACTAGAAAAACTATCATTTTTTTAAAATAACACGTTTTTACAACGTAAGACAAACTACACTTGATCTTAGCCAAAAGGCCGAGAAGCGATCACATAAGACAAACTAAAGCACAGTAATGTCCAGGTTCAGTATTTTTAAAGTAAATTTAAACACTAAAATAGAGGACAATTATGAATAAGCAGAATGAGAAAAAGAACAGAGAATGCAGTATCACAAGGCCACTATCTTTTTTTTTTTTTTTTTTTGAGACAGGGTCTCACTTTGTAGTTCAAACTGGCCCTGAGCTCACTATGGTGCCCAGGCAAGCCGCCGCGAACTCAGCAATCCTCCTGCCTCTGCCTCCCGAGTGCTGGGATTACAGGCGTGAGCCACCACACCCGGCACTGTGGTACATGGTATTGATTGCTGGTGGGTGTGAGTCACCATGCCCAGCATTATATGTGGTTACCGGGGATCGAACTCAGGTCCTTGCGCTTGCGAGGCAGGGGCCGGAACCACTGAGCTAACCCTCCAGCCCACAAGGCCACTATCTTTATAAATATTATTTTGCCAATACTGATGGATCTAACTTTACCAGTTTCGTTATCAAGAGTTACTGAAGAAAAACACTAACCTTTGTGTTGGCTGCAATCCAATTGGAAGTTTCACTGTCATCATCACACTTTTTAATCCACTTCTTTAACCACTGTTTGGACAACAACAACTGTTAGTTTAACAAAAGGCTTAAAGGATAGCAAATTATTTAAACACGTGGCGACAGTCAAGCTTAAAGGTAAAAGCCAAACAAGGTTATCACTACATTCACTTCTTTTTGAACCAGAGAAATCCAACTGTAGCATCCAGTATACATAAAATCAACAAAATGGGAATTTCCTCAGGCTGAACCTGAGTGAAGAGCTTTGAAGTTGAATAGAAGCTGAAAGACAGGCATGCTATTCTCCCACAGAAGAAAGCCTGCCCTGAGGGACTTTGTGCCCCACCTCCGGCCATCCTATTAGTAACCAGTAGCTGGTTTCATCTATTTATACTAAAGAGCTCCCTGAACACTGCAATGATCACCTGTAACAAAAAGGACAAACTGAAATCTTCTGTTCATGAGTAGAAAGATTACAAAGTCATCAGCTGTTACTTTGACTCATGTTAAAAATGATTACCATATTACTTAAAAGTAAAAACGCCAAACTCACCTTACATTTAACAGGATCATGCCAATTTTCTCCACAGTTAAAGCTGTTAAGGGACACAGAGAGTTAAAAATATTAAATTCTACCTGCTCTCAGTAAATAAACCAGTCAGCCAATCATTATGGTTCATGGTTGCCCAGTACTATCAACAGTTTCAGTGACTCGCAAGCAGAAAAAGAAGGGCCATGTCTGTCTCACTGTACTACAAATCACTTTTAATTTAGTGTGTATTAGAAGTAGCATGTGCAGGCAGTCAGTGCATATGAAATAAAGAATGACTATAAGCATAAAGACAGGCCTTCATGACAATTTCATAATACTGGCTGTGAAGGTGTCTCACTGTATGGCAAGCTTCAACTAATACAATTTAAGATCAGTGCATAAATCTTTTACTTAGACCCCAAGAGAAGAGTACAAGTCTTGCTTTGTAGGTTAATTATGTAAAATGGTACTAGAACACAGTAAACAATGTATAGGAAGAACAATGCTCAGCTTCACATAATTCAAACAGGTTAACCTCTACAGAGGTTAGAAAGAACTGGCATGACCAAAGTATAAAACAAAAGAACAGAGGCCAAGAATGTGGCTCAGCAGCACAGTGCTTGCCTTGCAAGCACAAGGTTCTGAGTCTGAGTCTTGATATTAAAAAACAAAACAGAAGTCTAGGGCTGGAGACTTAGCCCACTGGTTCCAGTGCCTGCCTAGCAAATGCAAGGTCCCTGGTTTGATCCCGGTAACCACATACAACAATACCAGGCATGGTGACTCACTCCCACCAGCAATCAGTACCACACACCACAATGCCAGGCGTGGTGACTCACACCTGTTGTAATCCCAGTACTCAGGAGGCAGAGGCAGGAGGATTGCAGAATTTGAGGCTTGCCTGGGATACATAATAAACTCCAGGCCAGATTGAACTAAAAGCAAGGCCCTGTTTCCAAAAAAAAAAAAAAGTATAAAAAGATATCAAATTTCTTTTATAAAATCTGTCTGCTGCCAGGCGTGGTGGCTCACACCTGTAATCCCAGCACTTGGGAGGCAGAGGGAGGAGGACTGCTGAGTTCAGCGCTTGCCTGGGCTACATAGTGAGCTCAGGGCCAGCCTGAACTAGAAAGTGAGACCCTGTCTCAAAAAACAAACAAACAAACAAACAAACAAACAAAAAAACCCCACCTGTGTGCTCTAATTTATAATATGAACAGGAAATAAATTATTTCAACTGAAGAGTAATATGCAACCAAACGTAAGTTGACAATCCAAAATGAAAATTAAATTCTTTCCTGAAATTTGTAAGTTTGATCCTATATAAATTACTGTGAAACATAAAGAAAAATGTGTTATATTGCGTCCTTCTGTTTTTCTTTCCATTTTATTTTAAAGCTAGGGATCAAACCTAGTTTTAAAGAATGAGCAATATCTACAGAACTTTTTTAATATTGAGATAGGGTCGTGGTAAGTTACCTACACTGCCCTAGAACTTGCAATCCTTCTGCCTCAGCTTTTCAGAGGACTATAGCTGCATTTTAAAATTTTTAAAATTATGACCAAGGAACAACAACAAAAAATTACTTAATATAGAACTTTTTTTTTTTTGGAGACAGGGTCTTGCTTTATAGTTCAGGCTAGCCCTGAGCTCACTATGTAGCCCAGGCAAGCCTCCAACTCAGCAATCCTCCTGCCTCTGCCTCCTGAGTGCTGGGATTATAGATGAGAGCCACCACACCCGGCAATATAGAACTTTTTTTATCCAATTCTTTTTTTTTTTTTTTTTT
>PVIC010050581.1:0-12759 GCA_004025085.1 Thryonomys swinderianus
CCCTGTCTCAAAAAAAAAAAAAAAAGAGAGAGAGAGGGAATGAAAACAGTGTTTACCAGAGGATGAGAAGGGGAACAAGGAATCAGTTATTTGTTGAACAGAAGACACAAATTAGATGGGAGGAACAGGTTTAAAATATCTACTGACACTAGTCACTTGAATCAATAATAGTATATTATAGATATGAACACTACTAACATTTGCTAAATTATTACTATGGCATTTGATACACAAATGTTAGTTTCCTATCATTTCCCCCTTGACCCAAACTCACCTTTAGAGTTGGAGAAGACCCAACATAAAGGGGTGGAGGATTCCCCTGCCAGCCCGTCAGACGGTATATATGTCCGACGCGAGAACAAGGAACAAATAATAATTTCCCACCACACTGCCATATCTATCAAGGTAAAACACATTTTGTCAAAGTTGTTTCAAACACAAGATAAACTGCAACTGAGAATTTGTTTCATCACTGTAAATCTTAAATCTCAATTAGATACAGGTCTATATCGAGTCCACAATGTAAAATCATAAAATAATAATTATTAAAAAAACCCATGCAAGGAAGGCAATGAGAACTGGGTGATAGATTGCTACCTGCAATCCCTAGCAGACTTTTCTCAACAGAACCTCGTGGAAGAAGCAGATTCTCCATTCCTGACAACATTCACCACTTCTAGTATTTTCCTACCTGCATGATTCTGATGAGATCTCCCACTGGCTTCTTCATCTTCCGTAATCTCTACTTAATTCTAGCCTTACTTATAGTAAAGGTTCCTGTAGCCGAAGGGCAGCTCTGGTTCCTGTTATTCGCTTACTATCTTTGATGAGTCTCTACTGTGTGTCAAATCAGGTTAATGTCTCTTCAACTCGGCACTCAGAGCTCTTTCACCACCTGTCCACTCTCCCTCCTTAGACAGCTTCTGACTCCGCCCCTTCCGGAGCCCACTCTTCTGCCCACTCTTGTGCTGCCTGACTCCGCCCCTTCCGGGGCCTACTCTTCACGTTCCTGTATCCGTGCCTTCTCCTTTCCACTCGCTCGTCTACCCTGTCTGTGTGCTGCTTACTGATATCATGCTAGTTTTGCCTTAACTTCTTCCCAAACTGCTGCCAAGGTCATTTTATGTCTTCCCAGTATTACCTAGAATTCTGATCTCTTATCTGCTGTCAATTCCTTGGGATCCAGGCCTCGGTCCGCCTCTTGCGTCCCTCACAGAGCTCAGCACAGGGTACCGAAGACAAGAGGTAACGAGAACCTGTGTGACTCATGCGCTGAAGCAGTGCGCTCTCTCTCTTGGAAAGCAGGGGTAGGACGGGGACTTGGGGTGGGTCTGGGGCACAGAGGTTACCACCAGCTCAGGTCAGCCTCAGCAACAAGGGAGGTGCTGCGGCAGACAGCCGCGGAGGGCTCGGCTGCTGTCTTGAATCCTAACGTCTTAGAGTGGTAAAGGGCGGCTAAGTCAGTGGGCAGACAGCTGCGGCCCCAAGACACTCAGATGCTCCCACAAAGCTGGGAGCGGGGCACAGAGAGGTTCCCACTTCTGAGGCTTCCTGCCCATTACCCTGAGCTGAGCCCTAGCACCAAGTTCAGAGCTTACGTTTTGCTTTACGTGTTCATCCCAAAAGAGGAACACTTTTAAATCACTTCCTAGGATTTAGAGAAATGCATCACACTGATTAAAAAAAAAAACACCTATCTTTATCTGGAAGCCACAAAAGTCAATAATGACCCAGAAAACTGCATTTGTTTACTTTAAATGAAATGTTACCTTGTAGGAAATCTCAAAGTTTTCACCACCCCAAATCTGGAGACCTGGGTCATAGAGACCCAGTTCAAAAAAGAACTCTCGTTCAATGGCAAATAGTCCACCTGCCATAGCTGGGGACCTAAGGGGAAAAGAGAAAAACAAAAACGACACTGCAATAACCATTTAAAACAACCCCCCGATGTTTTCCTGGAAGAACGAGCCTTTTGGAATAGAGCCTATATATGCAGAGAAAAGACAAAACTGATGGCCAAACATTAAGAAAACTGTAAGTCCTTTACAGAGTGATTTATTCATATTTCTTAATGAATTTACCAAATTTCATATTTCTTAATCAATTTCTTAAAAATTAGAGCACTGTGTCATTTCACCAGAAGAGGGCGCCTTGGCTCCTCTATTGATTTAAAAATTAAACTTGCATCTTAGTTAAAATAAAAATTTTCTCTCTCACACTTCAACACTGAGCCATACAGCCATGGTCTGCTGCCTGCTCCTGCAGTGATTTATGAGTCATTCTGGGACGAACGAAGCCATACACCACGGAAGTGGTCTGCCATTTTTTAATCCCACAGCTCAGGGGCTGGCCAGACGAGCGTGCACACCACGCGAGAACGGAGGAGTTTGCCAGTGAGCTTTAGAATGAAGGGCATGAGAACACTTGGCACAGCTACTGACTATGCTGGGAGGGAGGGCAAAAGGATGATCTGTGGCCCTTCCTGAGTGGATTTTAAATTGAGTGCTTTTTGGAAGCAAGAGAAGAACTGCTTTGATAGTTTATTAAAGACAAGTCACTCCCACAATTTGGGAGAAATGACAGTGAGATATTTTCAGCCTGCTCTCCGTGCCTCTCCACTCTAACTGAGCAACTAACTCATTATTATTATTGTTGTTGTTATTTTCGTGACAAAATCTCACTGTGTAGTTCAGGCTGGCCTTGAGCTCAGTATGTAGCCCAGGCAAGCCTGGAACTCAGCAATCCTCCTGCCTCTGCCTCCCAAGTGCTGGGATGACAGGTGTGAGCCCACCACGCCCAGCTTTGTGGTGTGTGGTACTGATTGCTGTTGGGTGTGACTCACCATACCTGGTAGTGTTGTATGTAGTTATTGGAGATTGAACCAGGGATCATGCACTTGCCAGGCAGATGCCAGAACCACTGAACTAAATCTCCGGCCTTAACCAACTCATTAATGCATCATGACCCTTAAGTTTTAGGGAACTTAATACTGCTAATATATCTTACCAGTCATCATTCCTAATAGTCTACACATCATTGAACTGTACTGATTCTACCTGGAGAATATATTTTCAGTCTGTCCACAACTTCACTGCCCCACCCTAGACCAGCAACACTATCCGACTCTGTGATGTCTAACAAACTTGTGTCCTTTATGCCACTTCGCACTTACACAAAACCGATTGCATACAGCAGTTTTTCTTAACATATGCTGCCTAGCTCCCTAAATACCACTATTACACTTATATTTCATATTGCATTTATTTAACTATCATTAAAAAATTCCTCCATTATAAGTGTATCTTTCCTATCTCTAAATATATCCCCATTTATCTCAGTATAAAATTGAAAATCCACCCCACTGTGGAAACTAGTTAGTTATAGGGAAGCCTTCCTTTAATTTTCCCAGCTCACGCAGGAATTCTTTACTAACCCACAGATTAGCAGTAATATAAATGCAGTTAGTGCCCTTTATTTTTTTTCTCCCAGAATCGTTAGGTTAAGCAGGCAAGCAGCAGACTCCTAGGCATTTTGAATAAGAAATTTTCAAATAAAAATTTGAAAAATGTCCACTAAGATTTACAGTTTTATTTCTTTATGTTTGCCATCCAGTATTTCGATCTCATGATGTGTCCAACTGATGTTGAAGCACTTTTCCAAAACAGAGTCTAACATTATCAGCAGTGTATCAGAAGAAGAGACCAGAAGCAAACCCAGAAGATCAAAATAATAATAATGATGATGATGATGATAATAAAATCAGGCACTGTGGAGAAGACTACAGTAACATTTGAGCAAACATTTCATTTGGGGTTACTTTTTTGAAAGAAAGTGAAATGTTCCAACTAGAAGATCAAAAGAAGAGAGTGAAAAATAAGATTCTAGCTGGGTGTGGTGGCTCACGCCTGTAATCCCAGCACTCGGGAGGCAGAGGCAGGAGGATTGCTGAGTTCGAGGCTTGCCTGGGTTACATAGTGAGCTCAGGGTCAGCCTGAACTATAAAGCGAGACCCTGTCTCCAAAAAAAAAAAAAAAAGATTCTACTTGAAGAACCATAAAAAAGGACAAAAGGGGCCGGAGATTTAGCTCAGTGGTTCCAGCACCTGCCTCACAAGCGCAAGGTCCTGAGTTCAATCCCAGTGACCACATTGCTGCTGGGCGTGGCGACTCACGCCCACCAGCCATCAATACCACATACCACCGTGCCGGGTGTGGTGGCTCAAACCTGTAATCTCAGCACTCGGGAGGCAGAGGCAGGAGGATTGCTGACTTTGAGGCTTGCCTGGGCTACAGAGTGAGCTCAGGGCCAGCCTGAACTAAAAGTGAGGCCCTGTCTCAAAAAAAAAAAAAAAAAAAAGGACAAAAGATGATTCTGGAAGTTTTCTTTTATTCAAGCACTCTTCTGATAATGAAGTAAAAACAAATTGTCATATTTTCTAAAGTGTATTTTATTCATCAGATTTAGTACAAATTAGTATTTAAAAATTAGTATTTTAAAAGTAGCATGTAAAACAAAAGGGAGAAAACCCCCAAAATCTTTTGCTAGTATCTTTTTTCATCATTAACATTATAAAAGTATCAGGTAGAAATTAAAAGTATTAGATTATAAATAAACTATGCATTTTAAATTTGCAGAACAATATGATTATCAAAAGAATAAAATCTGTTAACTACGAGGATAGGATAGTAAAATTATTCTGTTTTTCACTTATACTTGAAACTAATAATGTTTTTTTTGCATTGTTCTCCCCCCAGTGAAAGAGTATAATTCTCAATAGTAGGCTTGCATTCAGGATAAAGACAATTCATAAAGAAGAAAGGGTGAATTGGTAGCTCTAAAGAAGGTTGGGGAAGAAGCTGATTCAGAGCTGGACAGAGCACCTACAGTTCTCACAACAAAACTTCAGCATGGTGACAGGTGAACAGGCTAGCGGCAACCGCAGAAAAGCAGAGTACGTAAGTGATTTATTTAGTGATTACCGATACGGCTCAGTTTTTGTCTTTCTCAGTCTCTTCTCTCGAGGGGTCAGAGGCACCCGTTTCCAGAGCATACTCCAGTCCCATGCTCCGCGGGCATACCCATCTTCATCACCACCCCCTTGGGGCACAATCTCATATGTGTTGCCATTTATGACATCTATAAGCGGCACAGTGCAAATGGTTCTGCATTGTGTTGACGATGTAGCACAGATCAAATGGAAACGTTTGTACGGACCCACATGATTATGCGAGGTTGTGGGGAAGGAAAAAAAAAAAGGTACTTAGATAAACATTCAACATTAAAAAAATAAAGTAATAATCTTTACCTATAAGGTTCAGTTTTATGTTTTCTTTTGGCTTTTTCCTTGTGGCTTAGAGGAATACGTTTCCACAGTAAACTCCAGTCCCAGGCCCCTCTGGCAAAACCATCTTCATCCCCACCGTGCTGAGGTTCAATGGAATAATAATTCCCATCTATGTAATCTATTAGAGGCACAGTACATGTAGTTCTGAAACATTTACAGAAAATGAAAAAGCATTTAAGAACCCCAAACTGACTAGTTCAGCACGTCTAACTGCATCGTCTCGTACTGTAGCTGGATAGCTTTCTGCATCAGGGAACTTGAATATCCAATGGAGGAGCAGCGTAAATGAGGCCAAGGGGGCTGCTGGGGTTAGGGCGGGAAGGAGGAGACGTGCCCGAGGTCACGGGCCAAAGGCAGAGACAGAGTCACGCCACTGACCCTAATGGCGTTTTCTCCCTTTAATGTAGCTCTACGCACTTTTCTCTTGTGGGGTTGGAAAGCTGTACTATTTACAAGATTTTTCTGCCTGTTGTTTCACCTCTTTTCCCACTGAAGCATGTGTGTGTGTGTGTCCTTGCTCGTACCACACTATAGCAGTCCTACCACTTACCACACTGTAGCAGTCCTAACCCTTTGTGTTTTGTATTTCTTTGAAAGCAGTTATTATGAAAATGTGCCTCAGTGTTTTTACTTAATTTTCTTCCCTACTTCTTTCATAGCAAACAAACAAAAAAGAGGTTTTTCTATTGTATTGTTGCTTTAAAAAAATAAGCCACAAATCCCTCAAAATGTACAGAACAAAAGAAGTGATCTCAGAATTTGGAGTACAAAAGAAAAAACAAACCCCTTATATTTGGGCTTCCAAAAAAATGCATTATAAACCCAGTTGGATGTAAAATAATCTGGTACCCTACATATTTTGATACTCATCTCCTGACAAAGGCTTTCAAAATGCAGTTCCTAAAATGGAGATGCTGGTTTTTCATAACCAAGTTGTAGTGTTTTTTAGATGCTTAGAAACCAAAGGAAAGACAAAAAACAAAACAAAACAAAACAAAAACCAAGGAGGCTTAGAACCTTGCTCTTGGATAATTAGATTTTAAAAGAGCGTATTATTTTCTCCAAAGCTTGACCCCACTCTGGACGGTCACTTTGGATATGTGGGGTTGTCATATGTGTGGAACCTTTGGGGAAACACTTCCTTAACTGCCCGGAGAGCATGAGCACTCCCACGGACAGAGCAGCTGCTGTGGAGTTAGATATCTTTCTTTACTCTTTGCTTTTCACACCTCTAAATAAAAGGTGGAACATATGACTAGCCCAGAAACCTGAGTTTGACAAGCTTATTAACTATCTCACTTGGGGCAAATTAACTATTATTATTTTATTTATTTATTTTTTTTTGGTACTGGGGCTCAAACTCAGGACCTTGTACTTATAAGGCAGGCTCCAGAACCACTAAGCTAAATCCCCAATCCCTACTTAATCTCTTTAACCCTTATGTCTTCTGTGAAATGGCCCTAATCAATTCTGTCTCATAGGCCTGCTGTGCAGACTAAGCCGGGTAGCACTGAACAGTGCTCATGAAATAGGCCTTCCCATGAAATTCTCTGTGAGGTACTATTCCACAGTCCTTCCTCTGCCTCACATCTTTCACCACGAGGATATATTTCATTCTGTCAGATTCTGAAACAATCAAAATTCTGGACTAGAAGCAAAGAAGGTTTTTGGAACTAAAACACTTAATGCTACCTTCTGGAGTTTCACCACATTTCCACAGAATAACTGTCTGTTTCTAAATAAAAAGTTTTTATAGGAACCCAAAGCCTTGGTACTTCCTTAGTGTCTAAAGTAATCAAAACAGGCTTAAAAATCCAATAGGCACAATAAATTCAAAGCTAGTTTTTTCCCCCAAGTCTTTATATTTCTTACTCCAGTTTAGAGGGAGTATGTAATATTATTCTTAGAGAAAGTTTCTGAGGTCAGAGGAAATCTCTGTAATGCAATCTGAAGATGACCCTGGAGGGGGACATTTGGTTTCTTTCAGATGCCAGACTATCTACTTTTAAACCAGCCCGAATAATCAGTCTGGCTCTACCCAAGGAAACAACTATTTCAAGGACAACACTCGAACACAACACTTGATGTACTAACTGGAACTGGAATCAAAGTATGAGAATAGCATTTGCCCTTCTAGGACAAGGCTTACTTTTCAACTAGGAAAGAAAAAAAAAACAAGGTAATGTTACCTGTCCTTAGATATGGGAGCTACAAGTGGTGCATACCAGTTAACTGCCACTTCACAGTGGGCATCAAGGTATATCAAAACCTTAAAAAAAAGAGGCAGGGTGAAAGAATACTCCTCACATATAGCACATCGTATATCACACACAATTTAAATTATATGCCAAAGAAAATCAGCACACAGTCAATTCTGACATACAAATTATATGCTCAAGCCACCACCATTCTCATTTCAATTACAAAAAACTGAAGGGTGATTAATCTATGATCTTTTGGTTATTAAATCCAAAATACTGACATTGCAAATAGTAAATGTTTCTTACCTGTCCAAGTTTGGCTTTTTGAGCCCCGATACTTCGTGCTTGAATTAAACCCTCTCTTCTCTCATTTCTAAATACCTTCACGAGGCCATTCCACAGTTTAATATATTCATCCAGCTTTTCTTTTAAGTGTTCTACAAAGAGAAAGTTCAATTAATAGTACCAACTAGATCTTTTATATAAAAATTGTTATTTTTCTCAGGAAACAGAGATAGGTTACAAATGCACCAAGCACTTGATACTTTCACGTGGGCCAGATGGAATGTTTGACTTACTAAGACGGAAGGTGAGGGCTAGAGATGGAAGTTAGCATTTAAACTTGGTATGTCTGAAGAGAACTGGTTAGGTTGAGATTTATCTAAACATTAAATAAATGTTAATGGTGCCAATGACAGGTGAAACTTACAATGTATTTTTAAGTTGTTTTTCAGTTATGACATCAAATTTAAAGCTTTCAGGCATGAGTTTTTACCCAGAAGCAACTGTTCAAGTTTTTTGAAGAAGCACTATCTACTAACAACATGCGGCATCCCTGGAATCTGCCTACAGCACACGTTGTTTAGCATTTTCTTTTCTGAGCCATCTTTCTCCAAATGCAATAGATACTACTAATGAAGGCTGTAGTTTTTCTGTGATGAATACAGTAATCATGAAAATATCTCATTTTCTCTGTATCTTAGCATCACAACTGGGTGTATAATTAGATTATAACTATTATATATACATTTGCAACTTTGTAAGGCTAATTCTGTGTTATAAATCCAGACACAACTATGCACAGTTTACCATGCCTGCAATCCTAACTATTCAGAAAGCTATAGCAGGAGAATTACAAGTTTAAGACCCCTAGGCAACTTCATGAAATCTTCAATACAAAAATACAAAAAATAGTAAGAAGGGATAGGGATGTAGCTCAGTATTCCCTGGTTCAACCCCCCAATCACAGGAATAAAATAAAAAGCATAAAATAAAACAGTATAAAATAAAATGAAAACTGCAACTTGGCTTCCCACTGTTGGAGAACAGCTTTTGCTGGCATTGCTCACTGTCCAGAAACTGGCTCACCACACCTCCTGGAGCCTTTAAAGATGCTTCTTATGACATAAAAACTGTTTCCAAACTTTAAAAACTTGGCCCATGAATATAAAAATCACAAAAAAACTATGGTAGAGACAAGCTCATGAGTTAATGGGCATATTAGACCATAGGCAGTGTTTCACAGAACTGATTAGCAACCCCTCCCACCTGCACTTTCAGAATTAAGAAAAACTTCTTTTCTTCTATTTTGGCACTCAATTTTCTTGAGTGTTATAAATAACATTCTCATGCTCAGTTATATTTTACTCCCAGAAAATATGGGTAATTTTCCCTTCAAATTTACTTTAAAAAAAAAAAAAACTCCCTCACCCTTTAGAGCCTGGTACAATCCTAAGCTTTTTAAGTCTCTCTCAATCTATTAGGTGATCTGGATATACATCTAAGCCCGCCTGAAATACATCTTCATAGACAAAAAATGAGTTGGTGACCTAGGCTTCGAGTTTAGATTCTTGGTAAGAAGGCCCAAAATGGAAAGTGGTGAGTCCAAGGGCTTCTGCCTTCTTTGCAGTCTCACACGACCACAGACCACAGACCACGGTACAGCTCAAAAGATTTAAAGCCACATGTGGGGAAATTCAACCCTCCCCCAGCACACTGAAGTCAGGCTGGGTGAGGCGCGCTGGGTTCAGGGAGGGGGAGGTGGAAGTGGCCTGGTGACCTGGGAGCAGAGGCGCGAGGCGGCTGCCTGTGCTTCTCCAGATGTCAGCGTCCCAGCTGAGGAAGAGGGTGGAGCGGACAGCGCTGACCTGCAGGAGACACTGTATGAAGGGGAGAAAACCCTCCCTTGTGGCGAATCACTCAGACTGTGGGTTCATGTTTTCCCCTTGGCCGGCTTTTCTCAGGTGGCTGCTGCGTGTGTGTGGAGTAGCTCACTCCACTGGGAGGTTCAAAACTTGTTTAGAGAGGACATTATAATACCCAGAAACCAAAGAGTTACTGTGAGCATCTTTGTGAGGTTGTTGCCTCTAAAAGAAAAATGATGGCTTCCAAGTTTCCCTTTTGAATATGTTGGGAAAGTACAAGATGAATTTCCACTCAAGCTGGATTACCCAATACCATATGATTTGACTGAAGTTAGGACTAAGAGATATTAGGTTGTTTTGCAACGGGGAAAACTAATAAGAGGTCCTAAAAGCAAACTCTAAGTTAAGGAGGCCCTAAACAACTACTTCACAATATGGTAGTAGGCAGTATATACTCAGTATTAGATCCTAACAAACAAGCAACAACCACAAGCTGAAAATAAAATGCACAAATACGCTCAAAACTCTGTTCTCCCTTTTTGGGAGCAAGCAGTTACTTTATAGTGGTAAATACTGTTTGGTATACCTTTACTTTTTAAAGAATATGTTAAAATTTTACTTATATAAATAATACAGGGAATAAAAAACATACAAATATAAATTTCTCAAGTTGTTTTATAGATTTTAGATTTTTCTAAACCCAAAATATTGTTGATACCAGCAATATTATCTTATAGTATGGTTTCAAACATTGTTCTTAGCTGGGCGTGGTGGCTCACGCCTGTAATCCCAGCACTCGGGAGGCAGAGACAGGAGGATTGCTGAGTTTGGGGCTTGCCTGGGCTACATAGTGAGCTCAGAGCCAGCCTGAACTACAAAGTGAGACTCTGTCTCAAAAATAAAAAAAAAACATTGTTCTTGGGACAGAGAAAATATTTTTGATGCAAACATTTTTGCATTCTAATCTAAATGCATTCAGTATGACTAAAACCTTTAAAACTACACATTCTCTTGTGTAAGCCAAAATGCTTAGCTAGAAAAAAGGATTAGCACAAAGATTAAGAAAAAGAAAGTAAGTCCTATTTCTGTTTCTTTTAATTATCATTGTAGGAACAGGATTCTGTCCTTGCACCAACAGTGAGGGTCTATCCAAACTGCAAGGTTTCAAATTAAGTTTCAGGATAAGGGAGCTTTTATAAAAGAATTTGGAAATGTATTTTCATGTTGCCCACATTCTGTCTCCCCTTTACATTATATTCTTGGTATCACTCCTTACACAGAAAATATTTCTGCAGAACTCATTTGCCAAAGTGCAAAGACCCTATTGCTATGGAGTAATCTGAGCTCCTTGGTCAATTCTGTTTCAGCTCTGTTTTGTGACAGGAAAAGAGGAACAAAGAAATTATCTAGATTGGATCACTGCAAATAAATTATCTAGATTGGTTTAGATTGAAAACAGCACCTAGTGTCTTTTTTTAGCAGTACCGGGGATTGAATTCAGGCCCTTGTGCATCCAAGGCTGGAGCAGTACCACTTGACACAGGGCCAGACACAGGGGTATGTTTGAAGGTGATGAACTGCGCAGAGGCACTAGAGCTGACTTGCTGTTAGGAGGCGGGGTCTGGTCCAAAGAGGCTCCCCATGGGCAGGATCCAGAAGGGCTCCTTGTCCTTCCCTCCCTGTGCTGCACAGCCAGCAGGAGCGCAGTGTTTCCTCTGCTGGCCGCTCTGCCTTGGGACCACTGGACCATGGACTGAAAACCTGAGCTCAAGGAAACTTTTTTTTTTTTTTGAGACAGGGTCTCACTTTGTAGTTCAGGCTGGCTCTGAGCTCACTATGTAGCCCAGGCAAGCCTGGAACTCAGCAATCCTCCTGTCTCTGCCTCCCTAGTGCTGGGATTACAGGCGAGAGCCACCACGCCCGGCTAGCTCAAGGAAACTTTGCCTCTTAAACTGTGGGTGTGGAGTGTTGCGTCTCAGGGATGAGGACAGTGACTAAAATACTTGCCCACTTAGAGTCTGAGCTAAAGCATTATCTATTCATATCTAAACCTTTAAGAGTACTTGTTCAGTTTATAATCACGTACTTAAGGAAAACAAAGTTAACTTTAAAAAGCACTATCTGGAAAAACACCGCTCAGTCACTCTTTGCTAAACTGTAGCAAGATTAACCAGAGCCTTCCTAAATATTGTAATAGCTGCTTCCTTGAAAGGAATAAAGAAGTAACTTCCTTTTATTTAATATGCTGAATAAAAACTAGAAACAGCAGCCATTTAAAGAAACATTCAAATATAAATGTAGATAATCCACACTTCTTAGCCAAATCCAATATTTGCATCAACATTCAAATGCAAAATACAGGCTGTGCAACAGATGTGTAGATTTCAGTTAAAAAAAAACTGGAGGGCTGGGCGGGGGATTTAGCTCAGTGGTAACACACCTAATTTACAACCACAAGGGCCTGAGTTTGATCCCTGGTACCACATAAAACAAACAAAACAAAACAAACAAAACAAAAACAACCTAGAAGGAGCATCAGGTGGCATTGCAATACATACACAATCACGTTACTTGAGTCTTTCATTAAGTCACTTCTATGATTAAATTTTTACAAGGTTCAAGCTGAGAAATTGCTGCACTGTAGGACAATGGTTGGAGACATAGATGTATGACCTTATAGATTTTGATTCAGCTGTTAATTACTTTCTCTGTCACTGCTGGCAAGTGACTTCACATCTCTGTAAAATGGTGGTAATAGCAATATCTATTCTAAAGATTACTGAGATTAAACAGTAAGTCATACACAACAATTAGCATCTACTATCAACAAGCTGACATTATTCTATCAAAACACATTAATTCTTGACTTTAAAAAAATTTAAAAATAATTATTCTAAAATCATACATTTGTAAGTACTGACATTTAACTTATTTTATCAACAAAATGTCAATTCCATAGTCATTACCTTTATTACTGAAATCATCAATTAACACAATTTCTGCTAAATATCTCCTTGGAGTTCTTTTGATTACACTGTGGACTGTTCTCATGAGAGTTGACCACCCTTCA
>PVIC010050582.1:0-12768 GCA_004025085.1 Thryonomys swinderianus
TAGAACATTAACCTGATTCTAGTCCTCCAAAGTCTGCTAGTCTTTTTTTTTTTTTTTAAAGGTAGCAAGGTTTTCCGTTTATTAAAGGGAAAGTACACTTGTGAGAGTGAGAGCAGGGCACAGAGAAAGCTCATTGTGGCCCCAGAAGTTAATGGCCCATCTGTAGTCCCGGCTTCGGGCTGCCGTCAGGTCTAGGGCATCCTATCAAAACCTGCTTGAGGGCCGGAGGGTTAGCTCAGTGGTTCCTGCGCCTGCCTCGCAAACGCAAGGTCCTGAGTTCGATCCCGGTAACCACATACAATGCTGGGCGTGGTGATTCACGCCCACCAGCAATCAATACCACATACCACAGTGCTGGGCATGGTGGCTCACGCCTGTCATCCCAGCACTTGGAAGGCAGAGGCAGGAGGATTGCTGAGTTTGCGGCTTGCCTGAGCTACAGAGTGAGCTCAGGGCCAGCTGAACTACAAAGCAAGACTCTGTCTCAAAAAAAACAAAAAGAAAAACAAAAACAAAAAAACCTGCTCAATTTCCCACCAGTGGAAGTGAAGACAGCGCCTTTGGTTTCTCAGGTGCGGGGCTTGGGAATGTCTTTCTGTGCACTTGTCCTGCATCTGATCGATAGGTCAGCCCATTTGCCTGGCCAGCCAGCCACACCCTCAACTCCTGCCTCAGTGGTACTGATGTTCCTAGTTTTACAGAAGATGAGGTCTGTGTTCCTACTGACACAGGAAAGCAAGGCTTAGCTCCCCAGCTGAAGTGCGAGTCTGTGTTCTCTAAAAATCCAAGAGTGAATTTTAGGAACAACGGAGGTTTTAGTAGGAAAGTTTTATTGAAAGAGAAAGCTTCTGCCTAAGAGACAGAAGGGGGAACCCGGAAAGTGGGTAACCCCAAGTCTGCTAGTCTTGATTTTGACCATGTGGAAGCAGAGCCCCAGAGAGGGCGGTGGAGGCGCGGGGTAGGACCAGATCAGGTGGACAGCCTGGTCTCCTGTCCCCTCCCCAGGGTGCTGCACTCGGGACAAGCTGCATGTTCCCTACAGCCAGGGCTGAGAAAGGCCTGTGTAAGACCTCGCCATGTGAGGCATGTGTTTGGAAGGACAAATCCCAGCAGGGATCTTATTCTTCCTGCAGGCCTGAGGAAGATCCTGAAGGTCGTAGGGCAGGTTCCAGACCTGCCCTCCTGCCTGCCCCTGACCGACAACACCCGCATGCTGGCCTCCATCCTCATCAACAAACTCTATGATGACCTGCGCTGTGACCCGGAGCGCGAGCACTTCCGCAAGATCTGTGAGGAGTACATCACGTGAGTGGTCCGGAGGCCTCAGGGCTGGGCTCTGTATTAGTTATTTGTGGCTGTGTAACAAGTCATCCCGACTGTTAGCAACTCAAAATAATGATAAACATTTATTCTCTTGCAGTTAAATAGAAATTCAGGAATGGGTTGGCCATGTGATGCTGGCTCAGGGTCTCTCATGAACCTAAGGAGGCTCCTGAGGGGTCCTTACTGCCTGGCAGCTGGCTTCCCCAGAGTGGGGTGGGGAACACACCCCATGACGCATGGTTGGGTCATTTACCCTTACCACAACGCTGAGAAATAGTGGTGCTATCTGCAGTTGATAGGTCAAGAGGCCAAGGCTCAGAGAGGTCCAGTGAGCTGCCCAACATCACACAGCACAGGAGAGGCAGAGCCAGATCCATCAGCCTTCCCATTGCTGGGACATAATATCTGACACCCACAACATAAAGGAGGAGAGGCTAAGTTGGGCTTGTGGTTTCAGGGGATTTTTAGTCCATGGTCAGCTGGCTCCAAGTCAGGAATGTCAAGAGAGAAGGGTGTGGTGGAGCAGAGCTGCCCAGGTCATGGTGGCCAGGAAGCAGAGCAGGGGACAGTGCCAGAGGGGATAGGGCCAAACGTCCTGCCTCTGTGGCCCACCCAAACACACCCAGAGTGTGCCGTATTAGTCCCTGGCCAGTCAATCGACAATGAAGCTTAACCCTCACAATGTCTGACACTCTTTTCGCCTTGGACCAATTCTCTTGACGGCTCTTGTCTTCTGTTTCAGGAACAAGTTTGACCCCCAGGACATGGATAAGAATGTGAATGCCATCCAGACCGTGTCTGGGATCTTGCAGGGGCCCTTTGACTTGGGCAATCAGCTGCTGGGGATGAAAGGCGTGATGGAAATGATGGTGGCGCTGTGCGGCTCAGAGCGGGAGGCGGACCAGCTGGTGGCCGTGGAGGCCCTCATCCACGCCTCCACCAAGCTCAGCCGGGCCACCTTCATCATCACCAATGGCGTGTCGCTGCTCAAACAGATCTACAAGACCACCAAAAACGAGAAGATCAAGATCCGCACGCTGGTCGTAAGTGGGCTTGGGACTCCCTGGCTGGCTGGCACCAGACCCAGACACCAGGGTCACCAGCATGAATGGGGGCCCCACACGAGGGGTTGCCAGCTTCACCCGCAGACTTCTGCAAGTGAGTGACGTGCAGTGTGACGTGGACCTTGACTCGGAGTGGCTCTTCGCTAGCCCGAGGGTGTGCCTGTATTGTGGGGGACACGGACCCTCCCGAGCTTTGTCCAGAATGGCGCTTTCAGAGCAAATGCCGAGAAGTCAGTTTCCTTAGTCTGTGCAGCCCCGTGAAACATGTTTTCTTTTTTATATTTTCATTTTACAGAAATTATTTTTATCGATCTTTTCTTTTTCTTGTAAACAATTACAGAGATTTCAGTCATTGATTTGTTTTTATTTTAATCTACATCAGACTTTTAAAAACTAATTTTGGCCGTACGTGGTGGCTCACGCCTGTCATCCCAGCACTCGGAAGGCAGAGGCAGGAGGATTGCTGAGTTCAAGGCTTGCCTGGGCTACATAGTGAGCTCAGGGCCAGCCTGAACTACAAAGCGAGATCCTGTCTCAAAAAAACAAACAAACAAAAAACAACTAATTTCGGCTTCTGCCATGGTGAATTTTCTCTTACAGGAGAGTTTTTATTTTCTCCTAACAAGAGTCCAGTTTACATTTACCAAAGCTTGATTTGTTTCCCCAATAACCTGAGCTCTCAGCCAGTTCCTGTACTACCACAAGCACCTGCTGTGTGTGGCTAGAGCACCTGTGAGAGCAGAATGGTGGAGGAGCAGGGGAGGTAAAGGCCACTAGCTTTTTAAAATTTTTATTTTAATAAGATCTCGCTGTGTAGCTCAGGGGCTGCTCCAGAATTTGCAATCTTCCTCCCTCTTCCCGAACGCTGGGGCTACAGGTGTGCACAACCTGCCTGGCTGAGCCTCCAGCTTTTGGGCCCCTCTGCTAACATAGAGGGGCAGAGGCATCGCAGAGGCAGAGGCACTAGAGGCAGTTGTGTTATTCACATAGAGGTGGCTCCCAGCGGAGGGAAACGGGGAGGTATTCTGGCTACGGGAGCCGTTTGAGCACCGCCCGGCCTCCAGCCTCCGTGTCACTCACCCGCGTGTGTCTGCCTTCTCCAAGGGCCTCTGTAAGCTCGGCTCCGCGGGCGGCACGGACTACGGTCTCAGGCAGTTTGCTGAAGGCTCAACCGAGAAGCTGGCCAAGCAGTGCCGCAAGTAAAGGACTTGTGCCTCCTGGGCCTCGATCTCTCTGGGAGCCGCATGCGGGGGTCAGGGGCTCGGGGTGCACCCTAGTGGATATCGCAAAACAAAGGACCCACCTGCTCTCTGCTCCCCGGGAGCCCGGCACCTCCCTTAGCAGTTCCCCCTCCACTTCTAGGTGGCTGTGCAACACCACCATAGACACCCGGACACGGCGCTGGGCAGTGGAGGGCCTGGCCTACCTCACCCTGGACGCCGATGTGAAGGATGACTTTGTCCAGGACATCCCTGCGCTACAGGCCATGTTTGAGCTGGCCAAGGCAAGTGTGGCCCTGACCTCTGCCGCAGGAAAGAGCTTCTGGACCCAGGTCCACGGGACTGTCCCTCTGGGCAAACCTGGACAGGCCACCTCCCTCTTTCTGGCCCTGATCTTCCCAGGCTATAAAAGAGCTCGATGCCCTGTATGGCTTCTAGGCAGGGAGAGGGTGAACAAGCCGACATCCGTGATGGCAGTGTCCCTCAGGCCTGAGGGTGTGCGGGAGGGATGGGGGCAGTGGCTCCTCAGCTGTTCTGGAAGTATGGGAGGGATTCACCCAGGGCCAGAGCAGAGGGCATCTAGTGCCCACCCAGTGCCCACCCTGGCAGTTGTAAGTGTGTGAGACTGGGCTTCTGAAAGAGGCAGCAAGCAAGACTCCTAGTCACGCTTTTCAGGGTGCTGCGAGGGTTCAGGGTGCATTTCTGCAGGGCAGGTTCCTCTCCCTCTGCAACCCTGTACTTCTCCAAGAGGATCTCCACCCGCGCGCTCCTCCCGAGCCCTCCTGCACGCTGGTCAGGAAGCCATCTTGGAAGCAAAGGCTGGTTCCAAAGTGCTTTTCTACCTTTCCTCTCACCCGGTGCCTCCAGACCAGTGACAAGACCATCCTGTACTCAGTGGCCACCACCCTGGTGAACTGTACCAACAGCTACGATGTCAAGGAGGTCATCCCTGAGCTGGTGCAGCTTGCCAAATTCTCCAAGCAGCATGTGCCTGAGGAGCACCCCAAGGTGGGTCTGGGTACAGGCTGGCAGGGGTCTGCGTCATCAGACCTCCAGAAGAGTTAGTGTGTGTGTGTGTGTGTGTGTGTGTGTCTGTCTGTCTGTCTGTCTGTCTGTTTGGAAGAGGGGTGTGATTTGAGATTAAGAAACAGATCCATTGAAGATGATAGGGCAAATTTCCCCACCAGGTGGCATGTGTGGCTTTTGCTTTAATTTTTCCATTCTGGAAAAAGATCAACAATTTTGTAGTCTGATTAAACAAATGGAGCCATAAAGAACACTTCACAGTTTATGTTACTGATTTCATGGCTGTCAGATGGTTTTATTTCAGGCTTCTGAAATGTTCATCTCTGGGGTGTCTGGATTTAGGGAAGTGGGTGCTGAATAGGGGAAGGATATGAGTCAGGATTAGCCCAGATGTCTCCAACGCCCTTGGGGCCCCAACACAAAGGCCCGATGATTCCTCAGACACAAGTATAAGATTTGTGTGTGATTTGCATATGTTTTCATGTGCAAAATAGCCCCAGCCAGTAAAATCATTTAGATTTTACAAGTGATCCAGGTGATGTACCTGTCACAAAACAACAAAATGGTCAGTAGAGAAGAGGAAGTAACAACTCACAGTGATGGTATCTCAGAATGACCTTTGTTGGCATTTTGTGTTACTTAAAGAGAGGTCTTATTTTCCCCTTGTGTATCTTTTTTTCCCCCCTCTTTCTATATTTATAATTAGAGTATAGCTGTCTTATGTCCAGTCTTGGCAAATGCTTTGTGTGTTTTCCAGCACGCCACTGCGTCTCATTTTCTGAGTCAGTTTTGTTTTGTTTTGTTTTGTTTTTTAAATTTTTGAGACAGGGTCTCACTTTGTAGTTCAGGCTGGCCCTGAGCTCACTATGTAGTCCAGGCAAGCCTTGAACTCAGCAATCCTCCTGCCTCCGCCTCCCGAGTGCTGGGATTACAGGCGTGAGCCACCACGCCCGGCACTGTGGTATGTGGTATTGATGGCTGGTGGGCGTGAGTCTCCACATCCAGCATTGTATGTGGTTACTGGGGATTAAACTCAGGACCTTGTGCTAGCGAGGCAGGCGCTGGAACCACTGAGCTAAATCTCCAGCCCCTGAGTCAGTTTTTTTGTTTTTTTTTGAGACAGGGTCTCACTTTGTAGTCCTGGCTGGCCCTGAGCTCACTATGTAGCCCAGGCAAGCCTCAAACTCATCAATCCTCCTGTCTCTGCCTCCCGAGTGCTGGGATTACAGGCGTGAGCCACCATGCCCGGCACTGTGGTATGTGGTATTGATGGCTGATGGGCATGACTCACCATGCCCAGCATTGTATGTGGTTACCGGGATCGAACCCAGGACCTTGCACTTGCGAGGCAGGCGCCAGAACCACTGAGCTAAATCTCTGGCCCTCTGAGTCAGTTCTTAAACATGATGCAGACTCGCATGTGCAGCATGTTCTGCAGCCTTGAGTGCAAACGTGAGAGACTGGACAGAGTGTCCCCTCATCCTGACCACACCCACTCTCAGAATTATCTGTCACGATGACTCAATCTCAGGCTGACTTTGGATTTCCAGCAAAACCCAACCCATCAGCTTCCTTTGCCACCCCTTTTGCCCACAGGACCCTTTTCTCGGAACTCGCCACCCCCACTCTGGGGAGAGTCAGCCTGGAAAAAAGCACCAGCTGGGCTATCTAGTGATTTGGACTGTCTGTTTCATTCGCCTCCTCTATGAGTAAGAGAGCCTCAGGGACTGCTTTTCCTGTGGCATCAGCTCCACAGCATCTGAACGGGGGGTGAGGAGGGCGAGGCTGAGGACAGGCTGAGGTTCCCAGCAGCAGAACAGGCCATGCATTTCTTTGCAAGTGTTTTGACAAAGGGAACTGGAGAAGCTTATTCTTTTCCTATTGCCTCCTAGCGCATTGCCTCAAACAGTGCACTGACAACACAAATAGGAAGCCGCGCATGTGTTCAGGTGGGGATAAAGTGTGATTCGTCTTGGAAGCGAGCAGATGGTATAATACATTGGGTTGCTGTCCTTCTCGCTTCAAGCAGCAGAAGTCCTAAAATGTGCCTCCCTGGGCTAAGGTAGTCAAGGTGTTAACAGGGCTGGTTCCTTCTGGGGGCTCTGAGGGGAGAATCCTATTTCTTGCTTCTTCAGCTTCTAGAGGCCACCCCTGTTTCTTGCCTTAGGACCTCGAACCACGCCAGCCTCTTACTCAGATGTCACATTTCCCAGCATCTACTTCGATCTTATAGCTTTGCGGCGATACCGTGACTGTTTTGGGACCACCCATATCATCAGGCTTAGTCTCTTTTGTCACGTGAGGTCACATGTTCTCAGGTTCCAGGGATTAGTTTGCAGACATGTTGGGGTTCATCACTTAAGAAGAAAGCAGAAACACACGACCTTTACTTCGGATATGCTTTGGCCTGAGGCCCAGGCCCTTCCCCACGGCCACCCTCTCCTCCCCCCAGGACAAGAAGGACTTTGTGGACATACGGGTGAAGCGGCTCCTGAAGGCGGGCGTCATCTCCGCTCTGGCCTGCATGGTGAAAGCGGACAGCGCCATCCTGACCGACCAGAGCAAGGAGCTGCTGGCCAGGTACAGCTGCCGTGGGCTGGGGCTGGAGGGCAGGAGGCGGGAGGGCAGGAGGCGGGAGGCCGGGTGGGAGACAGGCCAAGAGGGATGCTGGGTGCCCCAGAGAAGAGATTTCGAGGGATCCATGCTAAAGTGCGACATGGCAGGGCAGGATGGCCCAGGTGGAAGTTTGTATCAGGAAGGCCCCTGTCCCCTGTGGTGACCTTGTTCCTAGAGACTAAAGGCATAGTGTCTGTGCGGCCTGGCTGGGGCAGGCCTGTCACAGGTACCGTAGGTATGGTGCAGCGGGTGCCCTGACAGGGAAGCACAGGGCCCCGGCTCTGTCACCCGACCAGCCAGCCTGGAGGGCGTGTGGGGCACCCAGGAAGGCCTCCTGGCGGAGGTGACAACTCCATGGAGGCCTGCGGGAAGAACACCAGCCCCCCAAGAGCTGGGAGTGGGGGGATAGGATATAAAGAGAGAGGGGGATTGAGTGAATGTTGGGGTTCCCCTGCGGTGCGTCTGTTGTTTGAAGGGACCAAGAAAAGTACTGTTCGGTGGGACCTGAGGGAGGAGGCGAGGGCTGGACCGCAGGGGTGGAGAGTGTCTCCTGGGGACAGAGGAGCAGCCAGACACAGCCCGTGGTTGTCTCCCTCCACGAGACGGGGTGACCACCGGCCTTCCTTCCTCCCCTGCCACGTACATCCATGGCGGTGTCCTCTAGGGTGGCTCGTTCTGGGCACGAGCACACAGGGCGCCCTCTCCGGGCTTCCACGGCTGGTCCTCGGGTTCCCCACTCTGACAGGCAGGGCCGGGAGGCCTGGGAAAGGCTGCGGGGCACTAGATGTTCTCCTCTCTCCTCGGCCTGCAGGGTGTTCCTGGCACTGTGCGACAACCCGAGAGACCGAGGGACCATTGTGGCCCAGGGTGGCGGCAAGGTAATTGTTCAGCATCAGTGCAAGCTTCTTGCCTGGCCCAGCAGGCGTGTCCTCCCAGCCACCCTGCCCTGGGACACGGTCGCCCACTGGTCCTCCCTAGCTCTGCCCGTGGCCTCAGCCAAGCTGTGCCTGATCAGAGGGCCCCGCGGTACGTGCTCCGAACCCACTGATCCTCCTTGCTGTGGGAGGGAGGCCTGGTGCAAAGCTAGAGACTGTGGACTTTTTCTACAGATTCGAGCTTAGTCTTCACTTCCCCTTGGCAGATTATTCACTCTCCTGAGCCCCAATTCTTCATGTGCGAAACAGAATGTGTTAAGGATTGGATAAAATACATGTAAATCTCATAGTATGTCCACAGTACACGGCTGCTGTTGAGTTGGTTTGGCTTGGACAACAACTAAAAACTCCAATTATTATTTTCCCAGGAGCTGAAGGAATATATGACAGGGAGGAAAATGGGGGTGTGGGCCCTGATAGCGCTGGGAGTGAACCCATCAATGAGTATTTATCTGTTTTCCGTGGTCCTCGGGGCTCATTGCAGTGCAGGCTTCCCGGACTCCTGATGGGACAGAGACAGCCGGAGTGAGGCTGGGAGGCCCTGAGTGTCTGGCTGAGTCATGACTGCGCCCTTTCTTACAGGCCCTGATCCCCCTGGCTTTGGAGGGCACAGACGTGGGCAAGGTGAAGGCAGCCCATGCGCTCGCCAAGATCGCCGCTGTCTCCAACCCAGACATCGCCTTCCCTGGGGAGCGGGTGAGTATGGGGGTGCACGCCTGGGGCAGTGGTTTCCTCTACTGGGAGGAGCTTTTCCTTCCATCACCACAGCCTGGGAGAGGGAACAGCTGAGGGATGGCTTGGAGGCACCTGCTGCCAGGTTTGGCCCCACCTCTGGGAACAGGATTGTCCTCCTAGAAACTCAGTTACCTCCTCTGCAGAGAAAAGGAACTGGTCATTTCAGCATCATGGTGGACAAGAAATCAGAGGACATTTGGGAAAGTGTTTGTACATTTAAAAAAAATTTTTTATTGTTTTGAGACAGGGTCTTGCTTTGTAGTTCAGACTAGCCCAGAGCTCACTGTGTAGCCCAGGCAAGCCTCGAACTCAGCAATCCTCCTGCCTCTGCCTCCTGAGTGCTGGGAATACAGGTATGAGCCACCATGCCCAGCATTGTGGTGTGTGAGTATGGGGATCAAACTCAGGACCTTGCATTTGTGAGGCAGACGCTGGAACCACTGAGCTAAATCCCCAGCCCAGTGCTTTATATGTTTAAAGCCCACCTATAAATGCAGAGGACTGGGGAGTGTGTCCCCTCCTGACCCATCTGTGACCCCCCACAACAGGTGTATGAGGTGGTGCGGCCCCTGGTGAGTCTCCTGGACACCCAGAGGGATGGGCTTCAAAACTACGAGGCTCTCCTAGGCCTCACCAACCTGTCTGGACGGAGTGACAAACTTCGGTGAGTGGGACATGGGGGTGAGAAGAGAGAGGGGACCCGGTAAAGTATCCGGCTGGGAGTCAGAGCAGCTGTAGCTGCACTGCTTGGAGGACGCATCAAAGGCCGGGGCAGGAGCCGTGTGGGCAGGGCTTGAGCTCACACCTGGGAAGATCGCACAGGGCGTGTATGGAGCCAAAGGGCTGCACAGGCGCAACTTCGTAAGGCGTACGGCAGCCAGGTGGTCGGGGGTTAATGCGTGATCAGTCTTGGAAGCAGGTGGATGGCGGAGCATACAGGGTTGTTGAGAGCAACCCTAACTGGCTTGAACATAAAGGAAATGTACTGATTCATGTGAATTAAAAGTCTGGGGTAATTCAGAGTCCAGTGACTTGATATAGAGGTTAAAAGACTGTCCTGGGGCAGGGGATTTAGCTCAAGCAGTATTGTGCCTACCTTGGAAGCACAAGGGCCAGAGTGCGATTCCTGGCACCACAAAAAAAGAAAAAAACAAAAAACTGTCCTAGCTTCTTCTCCTCTCCTCTTCTCAGTATGTTGTCTTCATTTTCAGATGTGTTTTCCCTCCTCATCAGAAGTTAGCTCCACACATCACATCTTCTTGGCTTTATGTCCAGCAGGAAGGAGAGAGAAAATTTCTCCTTCCTCATAATAGTGCAAAAGTCTCCAGTGGAGTTACATATTCAGCCCAGAATCCATTACTGGGAATAGGATACATTCATGTCACTTAGCGTGTGCCTACTGGCGCTACTTCCGGAGCTGGGCATAGCCTCAGTGCTGCCCACATGGTGGGGGCTGAGGAGCTGGAGTGTGGGAGGGACATCACCAGGACGGAGGAAGGATGCCCTTAGGGGCCAAAACTCAGATGCTCACTATAGAGCACTCAAGGGCCTTCCTTCTCTGTCCTTCCATCCCAGGCAGAAGATCGTTAAGGAGAGAGCCTTGCCGGACATTGAGAACTACATGTTTGAGAATCATGACCAGCTGCGGCAGGCGGCCACCGAGTGCATGTGCAACATGGTGGTCAACAAGGAGGTAAGGCTGGGTGTCCCTGTCACCGGAGGAAAACCCAACCTGTGCAGTGTGTTAGTGTTAGGAAATAAAGGAACCGGGATCTACCCTGAAGCTGGGCTGGGCCCTGGCAGTTACACAGAAAGAAATGGATGATGGTGAGAGAGAGAAGTGGGTGATGGTGGTGAGGAAAAAGATAAAGTGAGGGGTAGGCAGCCCCCCTGGGGAAGAGGAGGCTGGCTGTTGCTGCAATAACTGAAATCAATAGGACGGAACTTTATTTTGGGCCCAGCATGTCATAGTCCCGTTGGGATGGGGTGGTTCACTGAGTCCAAGCAGGGACTTGCTCCGTTACTGGGAACTGCCCTACCTCTGCTGCCCTGGGAGATGTCTTCCTCAGGTGTCCTAGCAGTACAGTCCTCACCTCTGCTAGGGTTCCGTCTGTGAGAATGGGGCCACAGTCCCAGCAAGGGGCAAGAGAAGAGAGAACGCAGTCTGTGGCTGGGTAGCTGCTTCCCAGGGGCAACTAGGCCCCAGCAGAGGAGCCAACAGGGGCTCTTTCTTCTGCCATATTCTCCCCTGTGTTCACCACTGCTCTAGCTTCAGGGAGACACAGGTGGAGGGTATTACCTGGGCAGCTGTGACCTTGTCCCTTTTACAGCTCCGTATCTTGAACACTTGATCCAATGAAATGATCAACCTGATTTACTGTAGGGCAGTGTGGTACTGAGATGCGGCGAGGGCTTCTTACCTGCATGGAGGGAGGGCGGAGCCACAGGTCAGGCCTTGGAAGGTCTCTCTGGCACTCGGTGGGACAGTACTGTTCCTCTCTTTTACCAGGAAAATATCCACTTGTCCCTGCTCCTGCCCAGATCTATGCTTTTAAAGACTGTAGAGTTCATTATGTAGCAGACTGGGTAGGCCCAGAGCTGTGGACAAACATTCTAGTCTTCCCTTGAGAAATGTGCAAGGATCCTCAGGCACTTCTACCCTGCACACATTTTGCCCACCTCTCTGCCCTGCTGTGGCAGCCAGAGTGCAGCCAGTGGAACAGGGAGTCCCTCACTCTCTAACACCAGAGGGATTCCAGTCCTTTCATCCAGCCATCAGGAACAGCCTCGGGGGGTGTGTGGCACAGGGTGCTGCTCAGAGAAGGAAGACTCCAGGGGTCCTGGGTCAGAGGACTTCAGCTGCTTCCAGCTGAAGGCACAGGAGGGTGAGAGACCCTTTGCGTCCCCAGGTTCAGGAGAGATTCCTGGCGGATGGGAATGATCGGCTGAAGCTGGTGGTGTTGCTGTGCGGGGAGGATGATGAGAAGGTGCAGAATGCTGCTGCGGGGGCCCTGGCCATGCTGACAGCAGCTCAGAAGAAGCTGTGCCTCAAGATGACCCAAGTGGTAAGTGTGGGTCCTGGGAATAGGAATGGTGGGCCCTACACCCTGCATCCTCCAGCACCCAGGGCTGCCCCTCCTCTTCTAGGATGTCGGTTCCTACCACCTAAAATAAAGGGCTGCATGCTTCTGAGCCCCATGCTCATTCTCTAGACTTGCCAAGTATGTTAGTTTAAATCCTCCGTTGCCTTTGCTAGTGTGTACAACATGTCACTTAACAATCATAGCAAACATAGTAACTATGCTAATGACTGCGGTAGGGCTCCTGAGCTCCTCAGAGAAGCACGGAAATGGTGCACATCTGTATTCCAGCTACTGTGGACTCTGAGGTACAGGGATGCAACTGTGAGGCTGGTTTGGGCAAGTGAATGAGACTCTGTTTCAAAATAAAAAGTAGGAAGGGCTGGGGGTGGAACTCAGCGGTAGAACCCTCGTGAGTTTGTTGAATGATACAGGAGTCAGCTTTCTGATTAGAATCCCAGCTTTCTCATGGGCTGTCTTATGCACACTCATGGTGGTCTAGAGTCCTGCTTGCTCATGCTCAGACACTGGATGTCTTCACAACTGTGGATGGAGAGGGGGGAAGAGTGGAGGAGCAAGGTCATGCCAGGCTCTCGTGTTGATTTCAGGCAAAGTGCACCTGGTGTGGCAGAAGCAGGCCTTGTCCATGTGGCCAGGAGAGGATCTTTTCTTCTGAATACTCTGTGTCCTCATTGCTCTCAGACAAGCAGTAGACCTGTTTTGGCTTTACAAACAACTTAAAAAACAAATAGGTGGAGGGTGCTAATCT
>PVIC010050583.1:0-12767 GCA_004025085.1 Thryonomys swinderianus
TTTTTTTTTTTTTTTTTTTTGAGACAGGTTGTCGCTTTATAGTTCGGGCTAGCCCTCAGCTCATTATGTAGCCCAGGCAAGCCTGGAACTCAGCAATCCTCCTGTCTCTGCCTCGCGAGTGCTGGGATTACAGGCGTGAGCCACCACACCAGGCCTTTTGGGGTTTTTTTGAGACAGGGTCTGGCTTTGCAGTTCAAAGTGGCCCTGAGCTCACTATGTAGCTCAGGCAAACCTCAAATTCAGCGATCGTCCTGCCTCTGCCTCCCAAGTACTAGGATTACAGGCATGAGCCACCACACCCAGCACTGTAGTATGTGGTACTGACTACTGCTGGGCATGTGTCACCAAACCAGCACTGTTGTATGTGGCCACCAGGGATCAAGCCAGGAGCCTTGCACTTGGTAGGCAGGAACCGGAACTGCTGAGCTAAATCTCCATTTCTGTTTTAATATTTAAGTCTCTAATCTACTTTGATTTTAGTTTAGTACATGGTGAAATAGATAGGTCTAGCTTTAGTCTTTGGCAGGTTAAAGCACAGTTTTTCCAGCATCATTTGTTAAAGAGGCTATCTTTTTCTCCATTGAGGATATTTGGCTCCTTTGTCAAAGACGAGGTGGTTTAGTGTATCTGGAGTTGTTTATGGATCTCTAATCTATTCCAAAAACCTTGGGTCTGTTACTTTGCCAATCATGCAGTTTTTATCACACTGGCTTTGTAGTATAGTTTCAAGTAGAGGACTGTGGTACTCCCTTACCATGTCCTTGTTGCCTAGAATTGCTTTTGCTATTCCAGGCCTCTTGTAGTTCCAAATGAATTTTTGGGTTATTTTCTGTATATCTGTGAAATATGCTGTTAAGATTGCCCATCAACTGGAGACTGGAAAAAGAGGATGTGTTTTTTTTTCTAAAATGGAATATTATTCTGCCATGATGAATGATACATTTGAGTCACTTATACTCAAATGGATGAACCTTGAAGACATACTCATTAACTGAAATAGGTCATGGATGTATACATACCATATCTTTTCTCTAGTTTGAGAAATTTAAGATGTAAATAAGTTCTAGAATGTATGATATTGTGAGATAGAAAATATTCAAAGAGAAAAGGGGGTACAGGTAACAAGGGGAAAGAAAAAATGTGATGGTAAATAAAAGGAAACAAAGCATATGTATATGGGGTCAGGGAGGTTGTAGGGTGGGCAGGGGAATGGGAAAAAATGAGAATTAAGTCATGTCATATACTGGTACAAATTCTTAATGTTGAGTGTGATCATGATGTGCACATAAAATGTACCAAAAAGATTCAAAGCTTAAAAAAAAAAGAAAAACCTCACAAGAATCTTACAGATAGCAAAACTCTTTTCCAAAAATGATCAACATTCTCAAATAAAAACTATGCTGTTATCAGAGGAGCCATCTTATAAGCACTAGAATTGACCTACATCCCCAGCCCCAAGCCACTATCCCTCCTTTTTGGAAAAAGGGTCGTTCTAAATTCCCCAGGCTGCCCTTGAACTTGGGATGCTCCTGTCTCAGCCTCCCAGGTTCCTGGAATTACAGGAATTTACTACCATTATGCCCAATTTCTAAAATTCTTAAGATTGGGGCCGGAGGGTTAGCTCAGTGGTTCCGGTGCCTGCCTCGCAAGCGCAAGGACCTGAGTTCGATCCCCGGTTACCACATATAATGCTGGGCATGGTGGCTCACGCCTGTAATCCCAGCACCCGGGAGGCAGAGACAGGAGGATTGCTGAGTTTGCGGCGGCTTGCCTGGGTACCATAGTGAGCTCAGGGCCAGCCTAAACTACAAAGCGAGACCCTGTCTCCAAAAAGCAAAAAAAAAAAAAAAAAAAAAAATTCTTAAGGTTGAAAGTAATTAAATGGCAAAGGAAATTTGAACACTCATATATACACAAACCATTAAATGTCACTAATTATAAAACTCTGAGTTCACATTTCCTCCAAAACAAATACACAAAGTATATATAATGATACTGTTTGGCCTACGATAGAAGAGAAAGGTAGTATATTTGACAAGAACAGCATAAAGGAGGTGGTTAAGGGCAAAATTGTATCAAAGAAATGACACGAGATATTTAAAGAACCCACATGAATGAAGAAAACCAAAAATGCTTAAATAAAAGCTAAGTATAAAATAAAGTTTGTCATATCAAGAAAGTATCTACAATGTGCATAAGGGATTCACCATTTCAGGTAAAAGTAGTATTCCATGGAAACAGCTGCTAATTAACCTGGTTATTCTGACAACAGCACAAGTATCTTATGCATACTTCCTGTTTCATCACACATGATATTAAAAACTTCAATTCAGGTCCAGATTTAATAATTTTTACTATTTCATAAAGAACAGTCATATGTGGGCTGGGGATTTAGCTCAGTGGTTCTAGAGTCTGCCTCCCAAATGCAAGGTCCTAAATTCAATCCCCAGAGTTCAATCCCACAAAACACAATACCAGGCGTGCTGGCTCACACCTATAATTCTACCACATACCACAATGCCATCACACCTGTAATCCCAGCACTTAGGAGTTAGAGGGAAGAGGATAGCTGCAAGTTTGAGGCTAGCCTGGGCTACACAGAGAGTTCAGGGCCAGCCTGAACTACAAATTGAAACCTTGTCTCAAAATATAACATAACATTACATAACATAACATAACATAACATAACATAACATAACATAACATAACATAACATAACATAACGTAACACTAAATTAAATTAAGAATGATCCTATGTCTTTTGTGTACATGTTTATATTTTTTACCTTCAATAGTATGGAACAATGAAGAACTGAGGCAAGAGAAAAATATAGTAAATACTTTAGAATTTTTATTTATTACAATAAAAGATATTGCCAACAATCCTTCCCTGAAAAAGCTCCTCAGTTTGAACACACATCCCACTGTTGTTGCCACTTTCTGAGGTCCTCTCTCAAGAATAAGTGTTTTAGTTATGCTGTCACGGCAGCCTAAATGTCGTAAATACATTCAAATATTTACTTGGCATGGTCATTTTGACTTTGCAAAAAAGCCATAAGTTAAATAATGTCAGTGAGGACGTACTGGAACATTTCATGAGACTACCTTTCCACTAGCAACATTTTTATACCTTGTAAAGACACACAAAAGGTGACGTCCAGAACTGCTTCAGAAAGTAGCAAGAAAAAACAAAAACAAAAACAAAAATAATAGGGGTTGGGGATTTAGCTCAAGTGGTACCACACCAACCTTGGACACAAAGGACCCAAATTCAATCCCCAGGACAAAAAAAAAAAAAGAAAAAACAGAAAGTAGCAATCACAAAGGGTGTATTTGAAGCAAGGGAGATTTTGTGGGCAAATAATGACGTCTTTTAATATCATTTAAAATTTTAAATATTCACCATATATTTGCAATTACACCTTATCCTACAGCAGTTTGATGCCACTGCCTTGACTGATGCTAACATACAAAGCAATTTTATCTAACCCTGTTTCTGCAACATTTATACAAATGTCAACAAAGCAGGAAAAGAAAAACAAACAAACCACCTGGATGTGTTGCAGTATTAGCTATTCAAGAAGAGGGGTACAAGATGTTGGCGTGAGTCCAAGTGTCAGAAAAACTGAGCAACACAGCAAGATTCACATCTCAAAAAGAAAGCAAACAAAACAAAATAATTTCACTATCTTTTAATGCCGGAAGTGTCCACTGATCAGACTGTGAGAACCACTGTTCTAAATAAAAGAAATATATATTGCTCTTTATTATTGTTACACTCAACTATGAGAAAGGGGAACTTTAGTACTATGATTAAAGGAGGTAAAGATAAGATGAATGCAGGGCCAGAGATTTACCTCAGTGGTTCCACAGGTGGCCTAGCAAGCGCAAGGTCCCTGGTTTAATCCTAGTATCCACATACAATGACATGACATTGGGCATGGTGGCTAGCACCTGTAATCCCAGCACTCGGGAGGCAGGGGCAGGAGGATTGCTGAGTTCAAGGATTGCCTGGGCTACACAGTGAGCTCAGGGCCAACCTGAACTACAAAGCGAGACCCTGTCTCAATGAATGAATGAATGAATGAATGAGTGAATGAATAAGATGAATGCTACTTTTTTTTTGAGACAGGGTCTCGCTTTTTGTAGTTCAGGCTGGCCCTGAGCTCACTATGTAGTCCAGGCAAGCCTAAAACTCAGCAATCATCCTGCCTCTGCCTCTAGAGTGCTGGGATTACAGGCATGAGCCACCAGGTCCCACACTGTGGTATGTGGCACTGATTGCTGGTGGCCTTGAGTCATCACACCCAGTGTTGTTGTATGCAGTTACCAGGAATAGAACCAGGGACCTTGTACTTGTTAGGTAGGTGCTAGAACCACTGAATCTCTGGCCCTACAAAACTAATATTAATGGACATGAAAAGCAAGATAAACAATAATACAATAGTAGCAGGGGATGTCAATACCACACTGTCACAAGTAGACAGATTGTATAAAAACACAATAATGAAACACTTGAACTGAACCAAACTTTTGAACAAATGGACTTAATAGATGTCTGAAGAGTTTTTCACTCCACGAAGTCAGAATATATATTCTTGGGCCAGAGATTCAGCTCACTGGTTCAGGCACCTGCCTAGCAAGCACAACATCCCTGGTTCAATCCCTGGTAACCACATACAACAACACCAGACATGGTTACTCATGCCCACCCACAATCAGTACCACACACCACAGTGCCAGGTGTGGTGGCTCATGCCTGTAATCCCAGCACTCAGGTGGCAGAGGCAGGACTGCTGAGTTCCAGGCTTGCCTGGGCTACATAGTGAGCTCAGGGCCAGCCTGAACAACAAAGTGAGACCCTGTCTCAAAAAAAAAAAAAAAAAAGTGAAACCTTTCACATTAAGATCAGGAATAAAACAAGGATGTCCACTATCACCACTTCCATTCAATATAGTTTTGGAAACATTAACCACAGCAATTACATACCAAAAAGAAGTAAAAGGAACAGATCCAGAAGAAGTCCAAAGGATAATAAACACATACTTTAAAAATCTATACTCTAAGAAGATGGAAAATCTAGAAGAAATGGATAAATTCCTAGACACATATGAACTTCCAAAGCTGAATGAAGAGGATATAAAAATGTTAAACAACCTGATATCAATCTGGGAAATTGAAAATGTAATAAAAAACCTCCCAACAAAGAAAAGCCCTGGTCCTAACAGCTTCACTGCTGAATTCTACAAAACTTTTAAAGAAGAGTTAATACCATTACTTCTCAGTCTTTTTAATGAAAACAAAAGGGAAGCAGTACTCCCCAAATCATTCCTTCAAACAACCATCATCTTGATTCTGAAGGCAGAGAAAGATCCCACCAAAAAAGAAAACTACAGGCCAATCTCTCTAATGAACATTGACACAAAAAAATCCTCAATAATTGGGCTGGAGGGTTAGCTCAGTGGTTCTGGCGCCTGCCTCGCAAGCACAAGGTCCTGAGTTCGATCCCCAGTAACCACATACAATGCTGGGCGTGGAGACTCAGGCCCACCAACAATCAATACCACATACCTCAGTGCCGGGTGTGGTGGCTCACGCCTGTAATCCCAGCACTCGGGAGGCAGAGATAGGAGGATTGCTGAGTTCTAAACTTGCCTAGGCTACATAGTGAGCTCAGGCAGCCTGAACTACAAAGCGAGACCCTGTCTCAAAAAAAAAAAACAAAGTCCTCAATAAGATACTGGCAAACAGAATACAGAGAGTTATCAAGAAAATCATACACCCTGATCAAGTCAGATTTATCCCTGGGATGCAAGGCTGGTTCAACATACGTAAATCAATCAATGTAATACACTATATTAACAGACTCAAGGACAAAAACCATATGATTATCTCAATAGACACAGAAAAAGTATTTGACAAAATCCAGCACCCATTTAGAATCAAAACCCTACAGAGAATTGGAATCGATGGACTTTATCTCAATTTAATACAAGCTATTTATGAGAAACCAACAGCCAGCATCATACTTAATGGGCAAAAACTGAAATCTTTTACACTAAGATCAGGAATGAGACAAGGATGCCCATTGTCACCACTCTTGTTCAATACAGTGCTGGAAACATTAGCCATACCAATCAGGCAGGACAAAAATATAAAAGGAATAAAGATAGGAAAGGAAGAAGTTAAAATGTCATTATTTGCTGATGACATGATAGTCTATATAGAAAATCCTAAAAACTGAACCAAAAGACAGCTAGACTGATTTTCCAGATTTAGTGGCATAGCTGAATACAAAGTCAACAATCAAAAATCAATAGCCTTTGTATACACAAACAAAACACTCACTGAAAGAGACATCAGGAAAACAATTCCCTTCACAATAGTATCCAAAGAAATTAAATATCCAGGAATCATTTTTAACAAAGGAGGTCAAAGACCTCTATTCTAAAAACTACAGCTTCTGAAAAGGGAGATAAAAAGAGATTATCAGCAAATGAAAAGACATGCCTTGCTCCTGGATAGGAAGAACCAATATTGTCAAAATGGCCATTCTGCCAAAACTACTTTACAGATTCAATGCAATCCCAATTGAAATCTCAATAGCATACTTCACACAGCTGAAGAAAATAATCCAAAAACTCATCTGGAACTACAAGAAACCTATAATAGCAAAAGCAATTCTAGACAAGATCATGGCAGGGTGTGGCCAAACCTTTCTCCAGTTGCTTTCACTTCTTTTCTCTTTTTCCTGGCAGATGAATAGATGCAATGGCCCTTTAAAAAATCAAGGTGAGGCACAGATGCAGGTGATGCAGTCAAACCATACATGGCTAAATGATACTTCTGCCCTTGCGCCTAATCACACCGCACCAAGAGCACTGCTCCCTCCCTCTCATCCAATCACATCTCAAGTTGCCCTATATAAATGCCTGTAACTTCCATAATAGACGGGAGAAGCTTCTCAACAAACACGGAATATAACAGTTGATTCCCGCTCTCGCTCACCCTCCCAAGGTCATCGGACAACACCCGTAACTGGCCCAGGGTGGGTGACAGCAGGGGGCATCACAATCCACAACTTGAAACTATATCACAAAGCCACTGTGATGAAAACTCCATGATATTATGCCGGACGTGGTGGCTCACGCCTGTAATCCCAGCACCCGGGAGGCAGAGACAGGAGGATTGCTGAGTTCGAGGCGGCTTGCCTGGGCACCATAGTGAGCTCAGGGCCAGCCTGAACTACAATGTGAGACCCTTTCTCAAAAACAAACAAACAAAAAAAAAACTCCATGATATTGGCACTGAAACAGACCTGAGGTTCAGTGGAACAGAAGATCCAGAAACAACCAGAGATATACTATGCCACCTCATCTTTGACAAAGGAGCCAAACACCTTCAATGGAGGAAAGATAGCCTCTTTAACAAATGGTGCTGGAAAAACTGAGCTTCAACTTGCCAAAGTTTAAAGCTAGATATATCTCTTTCTCCATGCACCAAAACTACAATCAAAGTGGATAAAAGACCTAAACATTAAAACAGAAACACTACACCTGCTGCAAAACAGGTTATGTAGAACTCTTGGAGATATCTGCATAGGGAAGGACTACAAAGAAAACTTCAGCCACAGGGAAACTAGCAGAAGAAATCAAGAAGTGGGATCTCACTAAAAAGCTTCTGCACAACAAGAAAAATCATCTGGAGCATATAAAGAGCTTTAAAAAACCAGCCTCCCACAATTTAAAGACCCAATTCAAAAATGGGCATGAGGCGGGGCTTGGTGGCTCAAGCCTGTAATCCCAGGCCTAGGGAGGCAAAGGCAGATGGACTGCTGAGTTCAAGGCTTGCCTGGTCTACATAGTGAGCTCAGGGCCAGCCTGAACTACAAAGTGAGACCCTGTCTCGAAAAAAAAAAAAAAAAGGCATCTGAAATGAGATATTTTTCAGACAAAGAAATAAAGGCAGCTAAGAAACATATGGAGAAAAGTTCATTTGAGAGATGTATATGAAAACAACACTGAGATTCCATCTCATTCCACAAAGAATGGCTGCTAGCACAACATCAACCAACAGCAAATGCTGGTGGGGTTGTGGGGAGAAAGGAACCCTTCTCCACTGTTGGTGGGAATGTAGACTGGTACAACCACTGTGAAGATCAGTGTGGAGATTCCTCAAAAGGCTAGGATTAGAGGCACCATTTGACCCTGCTATTCCCCTGCAAGGTATATATATGAAAGAATTAAAAGAATCATACCATAGCAACATCATGTGCACCCATTTTTATAGCAGCTCAATTTGTGACAGCTAAATCTTGGAAAGAGCACAAATGCCAATCAACAGGAACCTGGATAAAGATGTGGTTTTTTAATAAAATGGAGTAATACTCTGCCATAAAAAGATACATTTGAGTCACTTATACTGAAATGGACATACCTGGAGGACATTCTCAAAAGTGAAATAAATAAGACTCAGATGTGTAAATACTATATCTTTTCACTAGTATGAAAAACTGAAGGTGTAAATGAATTCCAAAATGTATGATAGGTATTGGTAAATAGGAAGAATACATTCAAAAGAAAAAGAGAAGTTGGGCCGGAGGATTAGCTCAGTGGTTCCGGCGCCTGCCTCGCAAGCACAAGGTCCTGAGTTCAATCCCTGGAAACCACATACAATGCTGGGCATGGAGACTCACACCCACCAGCAATCAATACCACATACCACAGTGCAGGGCGTGGTGGCTCACACCTGTCATCCCAGCACTCGGGAGGCAGACAGGAGGATTGCTGAGTTCGGGGCTTGCCTGGGCTACATAGCAAGCTCAGGGCCACCCTGAACTACAAAGTGAGACCCTAGAAAGAAAGAAAGAAAAAAAAGGGCCGGAGGGTTAGCTCAGTGGTTCCGGCGCCTGCCTCACAAGCGCAAGGACCTGAGTTCGATCCCCGGTAACCACATATAATGCTGGGTGTGGAGACACGCCCACCAACAATCAACACCGCATACCACAATGCCGGACATGGTGGCTCACACCTGTAATCCCAGCACTCGGGAGGCAGAGACAGGAGGATTGCTGAGTTCACGGAGGCTTGCCTGGGCACCATAGTGAGCTCAGGGCCAGCCTGAACTACAAAGTGAGACCCTGTCTCAAAAAAAAAAAAAAAAAAAAAAAAGTACCAATAAAATCAATAAACAAAAGGCCAAATAAACATCCACAAACCAGACTAGTTAACTTTTACTACTGAGTTATATCCCAACCCTTTCCTTCTACTTTTTTTTTGGAGACAGAATATTACTAAATGGCCTATCTAGCTTCAGACTTGTGATCCTCCTATTTCAGCTCGCAAAATAATTGGGATTACAAACCTGCACCACAGGGCCTACTGAAAGTCAACTTTTAATAGGAAAAATGAGGAAAGACTTAACCCAGAAACTTCACTTACTCCAGAGGAAAACCTTCTGAACTGGTATGGAATGAACAAATGGAACTAATGAAACAAAGAGTATCTCAAATACACATAAATTTACATTGACAGAAACATAATGTTACAAAAGTAATTTAAAACTCCTTACAGAAAAAAAGAAATCATTTCAAAAATATGTTAAATAAATATTCAGTAAGTTTAAGGAAAGGTCATACCTGTAACTCTCAACACCTAAAAAGTGAACACCAGATGGCCCAGACATAAAAGTAAAATGTAACTCGGGAAGTTTACTAAAAAATGTAGTATATCATCATAATTTGGGGAGCAGAGTATACACTCAACATTGTGGAAAGACTTATGTAGAGTAAGGGATACAGTTCAGTGGGGGAGCATGTGTTTAGCATGTACAAGAATCTGGCTTCACTCCCCAGTACTAAAACAAAACAGAACAGAATTTATAGAACAAAATCATTTATGCTACTGAAAACATTCATATATAACAATATGTATCTTTAAAGGGACTTATATATACCAGGTCATGTTTAAATATATTCAGGTGAGTATTTAATGAATAAAAAATAAGAATAAGCATTCAACTCTGGATTGGAAAATTACATGTAACTTGATTATGGACTTGGGATAATTTAATACACTAGTACATTTCTTCTAATATTACGGATGATCTGACTCAATTCATCAATTTCTGATAAAACAATATAGGTAACAGAATAACACAGAGGAAGTTAATGAACCAAGACCAAAAAACAAAACAAACAAAAACAAAGTCAATGAATCTCAAGAACTCTGAGTTAATCATACATACACACATACACATATATATACATACACACCAATTCTCACATCATAAACATATTTACTACATACAACAAAGTTATACTAAATAAAACTGGATAGAAATAATTTTACCAGTTTTTAAACTGTGATGATAGGCCAGGTATTCTGGCATCTGCCCGTCAAGGTGAGGTCCCAAATTCGATCCCTGGAACTACATACCATAATACCAGGTGTGGTGGCTCATGCCTGTAATCCCAGCATAGTACCACATACCACAGTGCCAGGCATGGTGGCTCATCCCTATAATCCCAGCATTCAGGAGGTAGAGGCAGGAGCATTACTGTGAGTTTGAAGTTAACTTGGGCTACATAGTGATTTCAGAGCCAACCTGAACTACAAAACAAGACCCTGCCTCAAAAAAAAAAAATTATAATAATAAAAATTTTTAAAAAATAAATTGTGGTAAAGTGAGAATTGACCTGTGTCACATATCAGTACAAATTCCCCAAAGTTGTGTGTGATTGTGAGCTGTATATAAAATGTACCAATAAAGAATTCAATTTTTTAAAAAAAACATAAAAAATAAATTGTGGTATTAGTGGTACAATTTGGTGAGCATACTAAGAGCCAATGAATTATACATTTTAAATGGGTGAATAGTATTATGACGTATCAGTTATATATCAAAGCTAAAATTTTTCAAAAATGCCTATCTTGGGCCGGAGGGTTAGCTCAGTGGTTTCCGGCGCCTGCCTCACAAGCGCAGGGTCCTGAGTTCGATCCCTGGTAACCACATATGATGCTAGGCGTGGTGGCTCACACACCAGACTCACGTCCACCAGCAATCAATACCACATACCACAGTGCTGGGCGTGGTGACTCATGCCTGTAATCCCAGCACTCGGGTGGCATACAGGAGGTTTGCTAAGTTCCAAGCTTGCCTGGGCTACATAGTGAGCTCAGTGCCAGCCTGAACTACAAAGCAAGACCCTGTCTCAAAAAAAAAAAAAAAGCCTATCTTTTGGGGGTGGAGGGGTTGAACAGAAAGGATGGAAATGGGAAAAAAATAATCGACATATATCAAGTACAAGTACAAATTCTCAATGATGACTGCAATTTTAAGTTCTACCTAAAATGTACCAATACTCAATTTCTTTTTTAAAAAGTACCTACGGTAGGCTCTATGGATACAATGCTGATTAATACAATAACATCAAAATCCTTATCCTGCTGGGCGTGGTAGCTCACGCCTGTAATCCCAGCACTCGGGAGGCAGAGACAGGAGGATTGCTGAGTTCGAGGCTTGCCTGGGCTACATAGTGAGTGAGCTCAGGGCCAGCCTGAACTACAAAGCAAGACCCTGTCTCAAAAAAAAAAAAAAAAAAAAATCCTTATCCTAAGAGTCCAATATTATGGTAGAAAAAAACTCATCTAGATCTTAAAGACTACTTTCTTGATTCAACCACACCACCACCACCACCCACTCCGGTTACACGTTCTTGTGGCATGCTACAGTTCTTACAGGATTTAATTTCTCATTTGTGTATCCCATTGCCTATTTTTATATAATCTCTGCCCCCTAAATAGTCCATACCTTCACAGAGGAAAACTTTCCTTTTTTATATACTGTAACTTCCCTAGTACCTAGCAGGGTGCCCAGAATGTAGGAGGAGTAGAATAATCAATAAAATTCCAGCAGTAACTGGTAATTTAATGAAGAGTAACTTTCTAAGGGCAAATTGCCATACTACAACACAGAACTCACCTCCCCTGTAGAAACTTTCATCCCTCTACTGTGCTGCTGCGATTTCCCTCCTCTTCGCTGGTAACCCAAATCAGCCATGACAGATCCACCACACCATTTCTCCAGTACCCTTGCCACTACTTGTTAGCCCACGAAGTACCACTTTGCAGCTAAAGGAGAAAAGAAAGAAAAATCTAGTCCTACTTCACACTGCCACCTCCACTACATCACCTTCCTTGACGTACCAAATCCAAAAACTAAATCATTTGCAATTGCAAGGGGGACAGGGGAACACTGCTAAGAAAGAAGGAAACCAAATCTGTCCTATTGCTATCCTCATCATAGGTGCCATAGGTTTCATATCTTAAATGGTACAAACTGCCATTTCCCCACAATATTTTCCATTCCCTGGGAAAAGTAATAGATATTGTGTGTGTGGGTTACACCCATTGTAAGAATACAACGGAACCTAATGAGGTTACCACTTCGGGAGAAATCTTTCACATATGGTCAAATTCAGAGGCTAAACAGGGTCAAAGTAGGATCCAGGTGTGAGGAAGCAACATGGAACCAACTAAGGCTGGCCCTGCACCAAACCTGAGAATAAAGTCTCTTATGTTTTGAGATGAATTAGGGGTAAAACAAAGCCTGAGACTGGCTGCCTTCTTTCTAATTTGAAGAATCCTTAAAAGTTTAATATCAAAGGGACCAGCATTCAACCTAGAGGACAAACAGCACAAAGTAGGCAGCTTAAAAGCTGTATTTCTGGGCTGGAGGGTTAGCTCAGTGGTTCCAGCGCCTGCCTC
>PVIC010050584.1:0-12749 GCA_004025085.1 Thryonomys swinderianus
AAGATACTGCAGTTTTAAAAAAATAGTAAATTCTCTGGCCGAGGATTTAGCTTAGTGGTTCTGGTGCCTGCCTCACAAACGCAGTCCTGAGTTTGATCATCTGTACCACATATCACTGTGCTGGGTGATCAGACCAGAATCCCAGCAATCAGTACCACACACTGAGGCAGCTCACGCCTCTAATCCCAGCACTTGGGAAGCAGAGGCAGGAGGATTGCTTTGAGTTCAAGCCTAGCCTGGGCTACATAGTGAGATCAGGGCCAGCCTGAACTACAAAGCGAGACCTTGTCTCAAAAAAAAAAAAAATTTAAATTCTCATCTGTGACCACTTAATTGGGCATTTCAGTAGATACAGAGTCTTAAACTAGATGGGGGTCAATCTGAAGACTGGTCATAATTTAAAAGTACTTTTTTATAGCAGCAAGCTCTGGTTATTTAAGGACAAAACTGGAACATATGTGTTAAATTGTCTTCTGAGCTCAAAAGTTGAAAAATGAGAAAATGTCAATTCTGATTTTTAAAAAGCAATGTGCAAGTCAGTGAAACCAGCACACAGGGGATATTACCCACCCTCTTAATGGAAAATCTACCACTAAAATACCTAGGCACTTGCTTTTAAAGACTTAATTATAGCAACTCATGTTAAAGTAGAGAAATCAGGCTTCTTGATTTTGAGAGATATTCTTATCCATGAAATTGCAAGTCATATTTGCATCTTTGCTCCCTATTTGGATGTGTGACACAAATAGAAGACCACTGAGATCTACATAGGAGGTACTGGAGCCTTGTTTTCCAGGCGCCTGCCTGTTTCTTATCTAACCACTATTTCTCACTACTTCTGGGGTTTTCTTCCACAAGTTATATATGCCCCTCTGGATCATCCGCATTTCCCCTTGACTCTTTGCTGACAGTCCCAATGCACCAACTCTTAAAAGTAGTAGTAAAACTGATTAAGGCCAAAGGGCTCAGCCTGGTAAAAACTTTTTGGGGCTTAAATAGCTAAACAGAGATTTTACTAATGGCTTTGGAGCTATAGTGGTTTTTGATCACAACTAAAGGAGTGGACTGTGATGAATAAAGGATTAGTATGGTGGTTAATAAGGTTTATATAGAGAGATGGGCAAATTATTTGGCAAGATTACCCAACTTGTCTCAATCTGTACTCTTTCAATCAGTGACTAAGGCAATTTATGGACTTTCACCAATGCATGGTTCACTGGTTTTTAGTTTGCAAAGATGAAAGGTAAAAATGCTACTCTATTGTAGTTTTAACTTCTATTTATTTAACTAATTATATGTTTGAAATACCTAACATTTGCTGAGTGAAATTCTTTTACTCTATGCCTGATATGTTTATATTCTAAGCACAATTTTAGATGCTGCTAAAAACAAGTCAAATGTGGAGTGTGTTTTTAGTGTAAAAACAAACAAACAAACAAAGATACCCACAATAAATAAATAAATAACTTAAAAAGCATTTTAGGCAATGACCATGGCTAGAAAAACACAAAAAAGCAAAACAGTAACAAAGTAAAGGGACAGTCAAGGAAGGGGTCTACTACTGTTGATGCAGTTGTCAGAGACTACATAGTGAGTGGGTCACATAGATGCACGAGGGAAAATGTTCAAAAGCTAGAAAAGGCAAATAGAAAGCTCTGGGAGCAGGGGGCATGCTTCTGTGTTTGAGGGAAATGAAGAAGGCCACCTGGTTTAGTGCAGTGAACAAATGGAGAGTGATGGTGGCAAATTAAGCAGGAGAAAGCAGGAGGCTGGAGCATGCAGGCCACTTGAATTCGGACCCAAGCACTTTGGTAAGTCATTGGAGGGCTCTGAGAGTGGAATGATATCATCTGATTTACATTAATTGGTTGTTAGTTGGAAAGTGATCTATAAGAAAGAGAAGAAACAGGAAGATTAGTAGATTAGAACTGAGATGGGCGCAAACGGGAGAAAAGAAAGGGCACAGTCCATGTTCTTTGGAGGTAAAAGATGGTAGAAAATATATATGAATACATAGTGAATATTTCTTCAATGTCCACCCTATACCTAACATTGACAAGTGCCAAGAAGTCAAGAATAAGACAAACTGTTTGACCTCAGGCTGCTTGGATTTTAATGAGAAGTTTGGGGAAACATGATTAATATACAAATGAATTATGTAATCAATGAATGACAAATGCTATGAAGAAAACAAAATTGAACAGTGGGGGCCGGAGATTTAGCTCAGTGGTTCCGGTGCCTGCCACACAAGCGCAAGGTCCTGAGTTCGATCCCGGTAACCACATAGAATGCTGGGCGTGGAGACTCATGTCCACAAGCAATCAACACCGCATACCATAATGCCGGATGTGGTGGCTCATGCCTGTAATCCCAGCACTCGGGAGGCAGAGACAGGAGGATTGCTGAGTTCGCAGTGGCTTGCCTGGGCTATATAGTGAGCTGAGGGCCAGCCTGAACTACAAAGCGAGACCCTGTCTCAAAAAAAAAAAAAAAAAATTGAACAGTGGGAAAGGGGAAAAGATAGGCAGGGAGATGAACAGTGGTCTTTGTGAGAGGAATGCTTTGGCAGAGCTCTGAATTAGGAAGAGGCAAGGGAAGATGTGTGCAGGAGTGCTACAGTAGGAGGCAAGAGTTAAAGGCAAAGGACCCCCAATAAGATGAAGAAACAAGAGGGTTAATGTGGCTGTGGCATGACAGTAAAGACAAGGAGAGATTAGGAGATGATGGGGAAAAGAATAGGAAAGGGCCTCTGGAAGAAACTTAATTATCAAAAGCAATGAGAAGGCTTTGGAGGAGTTTTAGGGGAGGCATAATATGACTCATACATTTAAATTTTTCTGGGTATTAAGTGAAAATTGATCTTGTAGGGGTTGGGGGCAAATTAAAAAGAATTATATAATTAAAAGAATCATATATATATATATATATATATATATATATATATATATATATATATAAAGCCTAAAATACTTTGTTCCTTTTCAAACACACCAAAATTGAACACCTGACACAATAGGGAGGTGAACAAACTGTAAGATTCTTGAGGGTAGGGATTTGTGTAGGATTTGTTCACTCAGTGTCTATACTGTGGTGGCTAAAATAAGAGTTTCACACTCAAAACGCTGTACATGGAATAGCTTTTTACTTACAAACAAGATGAAAAGAGCATACAGAAAAGAACTTCAGAAAAGTCTCTGAGCTATGAAACTGGTTTCAGTATAGGACAGATTTCAATTAAGGCTGAGTAATTTTATTATAACATATTACTTTTACTGTTATAACAAGATTCAAATTTTAAGTTTAAAATTTAACCATTTATTATAAATTGTTTCTCATTTCTTAGACCGGTGACAGTGAAACTTTTAGAGATGAGTGCCCAAACTGTAACCCAACTTCCCTTCGTTATCACAAAATGCCGACACTGCCACTAAATCTGAATAATGAGATTTTAGTTTAGAAAAAACAACTTATACAGTAACATTATTTGTTTCAAAAGAAAAATAACAGGTGTGCCACAGGTTCACAGCACTACCTTAGACTGTAAGTTCCTATGTGGCAGGCATGTTAGTTCCTCAGTGACAACAGAACAGAGTGAATGCATATTTGTGGTGTTAGCATTCTGCTGAAGGAAAGCGAGTACACACACAAAATACTTAAGGAAGAAAATTCGGACAACTTGGCAGTATTTATCATTCCTAACATTTTTAGTCTTCCAGAGTAAACTTTGAAATTATATTATAATTTGAAATGATTCTGGTTTGACAAGTTAACTCTTGAGACATCTGAATATGGTATTATGAAAGAACAAAACTGTTCATCAACCCTTTATGCCAATGTTAATTTCTTTAAAAAGTAGAATTTTAATGTTTTTTATTCCTACAGTGACCCTTAAAATTTCTGTGTATGTGATCAGAAATGCACACAAAAGATGCATTTATAAGCTTATTGTGCTGCTCTAAAGACAGTTGGGAAACCCAATTTTAATTTTGTTACTGAAATAATTTAAAATATATTATAAAACTGCCTCTTTTCAATGAACAGTAAGGATCTAGAAAGAGATTATACCAAGCAAACACAATTTATTCAGGTTTATTATTGTTAGAGAAATGAAGTTGCCTAACTTCAAACTGTAAAAAAAGTACTTTTACATTTATTTAATTTTTCATGTTACCACTGACATCAAAACACACCATTTTCTTAAGCCTTAAAAATCTTACATAATTCAACAAAGATTCATATGTACATTAGCCACCAATATGCTAAAATGTGGAAAACAAATTTCTGCAAATGTGTAATATTTTCAGATGACCTCTGAGACTATGTTTGTAATTTAGAACCATCATCAGAGAAAGGGGACTTACCGGCTCTTATTCATAAGATCTGCTCCCCGTGCTTTGTAATAGTCTAAATTGGGATGGAACTGATAAGTCACTGGTCTTGGATTTCTCTAGAGGAAAAAAAAGGCAATCAATTGAAATTGATAAAGCCATCTAAATTATTCATGAACAGACATAAAAGAGAGATCTTTTTTCAGAAAATAATGTACAGATAATGAAATATAATTAGTTTTATTTGTCAAAATTCTTCCTTAATCATCATCTTGATTAAAACTAAAATTATTTTTATTTAATTTTAACCTGTCTCATAGCTCACAGATTTAATCCAACCATATTTATTTTTTATATTGATCACGTAATGCTTTTCCAAAACATGAGATAAAGTAAAAAAAAAAGCTGAAAAACTATGAGATATAACACAAGAATAAAGTATGATAAGGGATACAGTGTCAGCAAAACTACATTGTGGAGGAAGACTAGATCACCATTTGTTTTTGATGATCAGATTGCTAAATATGTCCACTAGATGGCACACCAAGTCTTCCTTCTCCTAAAATGAACATTACTTCAAAATTCAGCAATTCTTTTGAAGTAGAAATTTCTACATTGTCTAATCTAATCTTAGTTATGAGTTTAATAAGTGACCAAAACATACCAGGTGGTGGAAATATTAGCAGGATATTAAAATAAGCATTAAACAGACCAATCCGTATTTTCATAAAGGCAGCAGTAACATTGGCCTTACTAGTATTTAGTGTTATTTTAAAAATGGTAGAAATATCCTGGCATCATTAGGCTGGGTGTGTCCATTTAAAGTTGTTGCTATTTTTAATTATATTACTTAAATGTATGAATATCTTCACAGCTAAGTAAAAAACATTTCTGACATATTTACAGCATAATTTAAGTGAACATCATCTCTAAAATGTTAAATTACACGCAATTTCCATTAAAGTTTTAAAAACATAAATATACTCTAAGGTTTACCTAAATAATGATTCAAGTAATAATTAGGTCTTGCACCAAAGAGTACAGTGTCCTTTAAGGGGTCTCTCTGGACACAGAGAGGCTCTATTTCATCTTAATGGATAATTACTAATATGTGTAGGCATCAGTCCTTGTAGACATAATCTCAAAGCACGGATAGACTTGCATGTAGGCATGGGGAGAGAAGGGGATATAATTGCTAAGGTTAAATAGTTTGAAATTCATTCAGCTAACGAGCTGCATCTTAATGGCCATGATGGACCTTTTCTTTTTCTGCTGAAAAGAGAGTATTTACATGTTCAACCCTTTCATATCTCTTCCACGCCAGCTCTAATCATCTGACAAAAATGACAATCCCTTGATTTAGCTCCAGCTACTACTCCACTGGTTTGGTATTCAACACAGTTCTATAATAATCAAATCTGAATTGCCTTGATGAAGATAACTGATGCTTCCATGACTACCATACTATTAAGTCTAACAGTGCAACTTTTCTCTCTAGGAAATGCATAGGTTTCCTCATGGTAGCTGATGACAACCTGGACCCAGGCACTGTATAATGGGGAAATAAAATTGAGGTTAAAGCCACTGGCAAACTGACAGTGCATTCAAGGTTTATTTTAAAAATTAATGTTCATAAGATTATCATTCATGATGAATCCTGCTCTTTATTCTCAGTACCTGGAAATACATTTATTTTCCTGCTAACATAAAAAGCTTTTTTCTTCTACGACTTCCAACAAACTAATAAAGGATTATGTTACTTTTTGCAAGAAAATAATGAAGGGGGAGCAGTTTCTTGAAACATCTTTATAAAGAAATGACGAGCAATTCAAGACAGAAGTGCTGATCTATCTAAGCACTTAAAGCCATTATTAGGAATAATCATCCAACTTGAAGATGTGAATGAGGCTCAAGTATCACTTTCACGGAGACCTATTTAAACTCCTAGGAGACTCACTGTTATCAAAGAGAGAGGGAAAGTACCAATGTACTGGAGGCAATAGCAAAACAAAGAATCAAAAGATGAGACTGAAAAACACATAAAAAACTAAGAAAAAAATCAGTTATTGTTTCAAGTCATTCAAAAGGGCTTTCTGTTGAGAAGATGATGTTATAGTATTTCTAAAACATTAAGTATACAAATATAATTTAGGCCAGCTCTGTCTAACTGACATATAATGTAAAAAAATACAATTTAAAATTTTCTAGCAGCCAGATTTAAAAGGGAAATATATAACAAATTCTATGCAATTTTATTTAAATCTACCCAAAAATTTAAATTTTGATGTACTTCATATTCTTTTTTAAGTCTCTGAAACACAGTGTGTATTTTATACTTACAACAATGCATTTTTGGTTTGTAATTGGCACAATTAAATACTGAATAGCTACTTGAGGGTTGCAATATTGGGCAGCACAAAACTGAATGTCTACCCATGTGCCAAACCACTGCATAGCTGTAAGAATCAACACATGGACATGAATAATAAAAAAGGTACGAGTACATTTATACATTAATGTTCATTTCTGATGGTTCTTCAATCTTTGTATAATTGTTTTCTTTTCTGATAAACAGTCAAATTTTAGAATACCTTCTCATGCAAACAAAAAAACCCAATAACAAATTAAAATGATGTTAGATCATTGTTTAGCATAAATATATAAATACACAAAGGTAAAATGGATAGAAGATTGGACTATATACCAAAAGGAAAACTATTGTTTCCTTAAGGAAGATTAGATAAACAGAAGTCCAATTTGACATGGTTAAAATATTTTAAAAGTAAAGACATAGTTATTGTGCTTAGAGGATTTTTTTTCCAAATACAGTTTGATAGAACTATGATAGTTCTTTCTAGTATTTAAAGATCTAGAATTTTCATTAAAATATGAGTCACCATAATTGTACCAATGTAAAACTCTGCTTAAGGAAGGTCAGATTTGACATCTATAATTTCTTATTGTGCAGAACATGTTAAGTCAAACCTTTAATATGTCATGTCTTTTTCAGTCCATTTTCAGAGTCAGGATTTCTGACAATTATAAAACCCAATGTACAGTTTTTTAAAAAGTTCTTTTATTTCGATGAATTTTCCTATGGAAGAAAACTAGCAGAATAGTAGTTTTATCATAGGAAATTAACTTAGATAGAAATTAATATACAATCAGGGAGGAACTGAGGGCTGAAGGAGTCAGCAGAAAATTAAAGATACCAGAATTATAGCTACAGGCACACTGGAAGAAAGCACGCCCCAATATAAAGTCCCAATGGCCAGCCTTGCATATTTCCCAAAGAGATAAGCAGAATTTGGGATTGTAATGTAATTATACCGATTATAAAGTCCATTAAGCATAGCTATGCATCAGATACCTGAGTAGGTGAACAGAATGCTTGCACCCACCCTTTCCCCCAAATATTCCTGTTTGGGGTCACAGATGACCCAACGTTAATACTGTCAGTCACATACACTTGCTAAGTGCCCTTCTTCCCTACTGGATCAACGTTAGCTAAGCAGCTATACTTGGAATCTTATTGGCTGATTAGTTTGACCCATCTTACATCCACATTATGATTTTGCTGCATAAATGATCCCTGACAAAAGGCTTTTTCTCCAATAAACCTCTCCTACTCTTAACTTTGTCTTTTAAAGTTCATTCCTCAATTACAGGGGATACAAACTCCAAACATCTGACCTCTAACTGGTTGGGAGTTATAATTTTTCCTATACCATTATCTCATTGAATTCATATTGGCTTTCATATATAGTATCGATTATATTCTATGATCAGGGAATTTTTTCTCACTAGATGTTTAGTTCACAAATGTAGTCCAACCTGGGTTGACCATGTCTTTTAAAGCTAACCAAGATGGGCTTGAAATAAGCTAGTTAACTAAATCATTCAACTCTACAAAGAGGTGTGATTGAAAACGGAGGTGAATGAATTTTTATAGTCTTTGTTTTTTTGAGACAGGATCTTGTTATGTAGTTTAAACTGGCTTTAGGCTCACTAGGTAGCCGAGGCTGGCCTCAAATTTGTGGCAATCCTCTTGCCTCAGCTTCTTGAGTGCTGGTATTACAGGCATGCATCACCATGCCTGGTTTAAAATTTTTTTAGAGGGTCAGAGATTCAGCTCAATGGCACTGCCTTCCTCACAAGCATAAGGTCCTGAGCTTGGTCCTCGGTACCGGGAAAAAAAAATAAAGAAAAATTTTAATGAGCGTAAGAGACACACTGTCATTTATGCCCCTCAAAATACTACCCTCACTTCAAACACATTTATCCCACTGATTTTGCTACTTTCTGAATCAGTGCTCAAAGTACTCTTTTATGAGTGTCTTTACTTGCCCTGTCACAGCCAACTTGAGATTATAAAACAATTCAAAACATTTACTTTTTGTGGTCATTTTGACTTTAGAGAAGAGATAGAAATGCCATGGTGCCAAAGCAAAATTAATGGTGGTAGAAATAAGAAAGTGCTACAGGAAACAATACGGAAAATCAACCCAAACTAAACAAAACCTGTGAAATGTACTTCTCATTCCCCAAATGTCTTTATTAGCAGCATGATCAAGAAATAATTTCTAGGGCTGGGGACTTAGTTCACTGGTTGCGGTGTCTGCCTGGCAAGTGCAAACTCCTGAGTTCTATCCCTGTTCACCACATATCACAGTGTCGAGCGTGGTGGCTCATGCCTATAATCCTAGCCCTCAGGAGGCAGAGGCAAGAGGCTTGCTCTGAGTTCAAGGCTAACCTGGGTTACACGGGGAGTTCAGGACCAGCCTGAACTACAAAACAAGACCCTGTCTTAAAAAACAAAACAAAACAAAACAAAACAAAAAACTAGTATGTTATCCCTTCTAAAAAAAATTCCAAATAGTATTTAAGGCCAACAATCAATTAAGAATTAAAACTGAAATCTGATCCATCAGTTGTAATTACTCTTGTTCACTTCTGAGGTCTTTATTACATAATTCTAACCTGTTCCTTAATGTAATTTCAGGCAAGACAAACACGGTGAACAAGTCCTCTCTTCCATATGCTGTAACAGAAATCTGCAAATCTCTGTGTAATCCTCTTCCTCCTCTTTGCTTATGGCAGCATTTCACTATTTTAAGTCAAACACATTTTGTTACGATAGAACAATATTTGAATGTTAACTCATACTAAGAATAACTACAAGATGCTGCAAGAAGTACAACTAACCACAAGATGGTACCTGACAGTTTTCCTTGTTCTGAGCCTGGTGAAATCAAACTCACTCTAAATGTCATTACAATAGTACTTTTGTACTACTAACTCCTGTCACTCTTTTGAAGATGATATATCCTTTGGAACAAATAATCATATAGAAAAACTCCAGAAAGAAGTGTGAATTCATCATTTGTCTTTAAACAGTATGGTATATTTCAAAGAGTTGGCTATTTATACATATATGTAGGGCTGAAAAGAGAAAAGGAAACACAATTCCAGTGATACCTATTCTAATGTATTTATACACTCATAAGAATTAATGTTGAGTTATATATTGAAAACGAAAGCACAGGCTGTCATACTACTGGGTGAAAGAAGGGACCAGGAGTCAGTACTAAGCCTGCTCCACTCATTATCAACTAAGAAACTGTAAGGATGTGAGTTACATTCTAGCTCTAATTTCATCATCTGCAAAACTACAGCAAGGATTACGAGAGTAATGGGCAGATGCCTGATGAAAAAACTCAGTGAAATAGAAGCTATGAACACCTTTGATATCACCAAGCACAGACAAACAGACCTTGACAGAGAGCAGATTTGACAGTTTGACAACCTAAAAACTGTATTAAATGGTGAAAGTGATATTTTACATGAAGTAATTATATAAACATTTAGGATAAACTCTGTCAAGGATTACATATAGTTTTATAGTAAAAACACATATTTAGGAAAATAGATAATGCACACTAGATTTGGTATGGTAAGAAAAGGCTCTGAGTAGGAGCACATACATTTATAAAAAAGGTAAAATCATACTAGTTATTAATGCAATATTTGTTAGTTTTTGAGATTAAAATAACCAAAATGATATTTCCTGCAATATGGCCGAGTTTTTAACACTTTTTATGATTTCCTGGCATGATTTTTATATTCACTGATAAAGTTCTTATGTACTTAATAGAAAAATATTTATATTTGTAGTATGTGTGGTTGGCATGAGGAAAATATTTGACAAATGAATTATTTATTTTCCTTTCTCCTAAAATCTTGCAACCAAATCTTAATTTCGATTGCATGCTAGATTAGGAGAAAAATAAAAAGGCTCAGAAGGAGAAACAGGACTGTAAAAACATGTCTAATGTTTCTCTTTGATGAAAAATGAGACCCTTATTTTAGCGAACATGTTATTGCCACAATGCTGGGGGAAAAGCAACCGTCATTAGGTAAACGAATTGCTCAGCTGTTTATAAGCAAAAAGCTCCAGGGGAATTTCTCAGGACCCCAAAGGCAAAGCAATACGGGGTTATGCAGACATATGTTGCAGGTGTTTTAGGGGAGACAGGTGGGCAAACCTCAGCCACAGACGATGAGCTGGTTTAGCACGCTGTAACTGAAATGAGATAACTAAACGCATCCAACAGCAGAGATGCCATGGCACAAGTGAACTGGAGCTACAGAGCAAAACTGCTCACGAAAATCACTAGCCTGTGAGTGCCAAGCAAACAGAATTTCTCTCTTCTTGTAGTTTTATAGAAAACAAATACTGCCAATTACTTTCTTTTTTTAAAAACTAAAGGTATTTTAAATCTGGAACAAAAACAGCCTGAAATAGCAATAATTATCCAAAAAAGATAAGGATGAAGTATTGTTGCCTTTATTTAAACAAATATTCCTAAGGAGACAGTTTGTTGTAATATCCCCTCTTTGGTTTACTAGGCAACACTAGATTTATCATAATTCTCCTAAAGCCTAAGATATTTCTACATTAAAATGCTAATTTTGTCTTTTTCTTTTGCCTGTAATTAAAGCTGGAGAAATATGTTGTCTGATACTCACTGATTGCTAGTGGGTTCACAAAGGTTCCACTATTTCTGCCTCTTATTGCCACAGATTGCCCTCTTCATTAAATAAAGATATGGTGAAACAGTAGATCAAAAAGGCAGGCATTTTAATTCTACAGGCTCACAAAATTCTTTTTTTAAAAATACACTTACACATATAAACACAAACCAATATGAAGTGTACTATTTGGATACTGCTATTAAACTTAGACTAAGTATTTTATTTTATTTTTTATCATTATCTAAGTTGATTTTCTGATATTACTTGTGATTGAAGATAATACTTATGCTATAATAGTAAAATAGTATTATATTTATAGTATGTTGAACTAGGACTTCCTAATTTAAGCCACTGTTACTTTTCAACAACTTATACCATGAATTAATTTAAAATATTTAGTATAAAATACAGTCATAAAATATCAGATTTGGAAAAATTAAACTTAAATTTAAAAAATAATATGAAACCCAGAATGTGTGAACATTAATGCATTTGAGTTAACATAGACCTTCATACAGGAGAATATAAACCATTGTCACTTGGTTATAAATAAGAATATTACTTCAGTATTAGAATCTGTTATATACTAATAATTCCTACATATTTTGATAAATATATAATAGAAAATATTAAAAATCTTAGACTGACAGAAATTGACAGACTGACAGAAATTGACAGACAAACTGACAAAAATTTAGGTCACTTTTATTCAACTATAGATTAAAACTTTTAAAGAGAAAATTTAGAAGTTTTTAAAAAAGGAAGTGAAAATACTCTTAATTGGCTAAAGACACAGATAAAACCTCTGAACTCATGCCAGCCTCATTTTACATACTGAATAAGCTCAAATCCCTGAAGTGACATCCCCATCTATACCCTGGCAAGCCGAGATCTCACATGGCAGAGAAGCATTTTAAAACCACCTGTGCGTTATGCTTGACTCTAGCTGCATACAATGAATAGGCACCAAAAGAAAAATAACATCTTTTTCTTTTTGTAATGTATTTGCAGTTCTGAATTTAGGATGCAGGAAGATTGTCAGAGTAACATATTTCTTCAATCCCACCCCAACTTGCTATTTATAGGGTACAGAGAATAGGGATTTAGGTCTGGAAATCTTTGTTACTAAATTTAGGTCTCAAAATATTCTTTTCAGGTAATTGGTTACCATTTTATAGTAGTACTCCACTATGGATGTTTCTCTTTCCCACAGTGCCAGTAGAATAATAGATGGGGGGCCGGAGGGTTAGCTCAGTGGTTCCGGCGCCTGCCTCACAAGAGCAAGGTCCTGAGTTTGATCCCCGGTAACCACATATAATGCTGGGCACGGAGACATGCCCACCAACAATCAACACCGCATACCATAATGCCGGACGTGGTGGCTCA
>PVIC010050585.1:0-12737 GCA_004025085.1 Thryonomys swinderianus
ATAGTGAGTTCAGGGCCAGCCTGAGCTATAAAGTGAGACAAAGGGAGGGAGGGAGGGAGGGAGGGAGGGAGGGAGGGAGGGAGGAAATTGACAGACCAGAATAAAACATGTAGATCACAATTGACTTCTGGGGCAAATAAGTCACAAAAGTTCAGTTTGTCACATAGTGACTATGACTGTCGGTACTGAATGTTGACTATGTGCCACCTTCTCGACCAAAGCCCTTAATTGTGACATCTTCAGAACCTTCTGTAGATCCCTTCAAGTACAAACTGCTACCTCTTCATGAGGTAGGTAGCAAAGTCAAGGCTCAGAGAGGACAAGTCCCTACCCAAGGATACCCAGCCAGCAATGAGTAGAGCTAGGATTCAGACTCAGGTCTTCCTGCCCCAGAGTTCAAAATTTCTATTTCCTGGGCCAGAGGGTTAGCTCAGTGGTTCCAGTGCCTGCCTCGCAAGCGCAAGGACCTGAGTTCGATCCCCGGTAACCACATATAATGCTGGGCATGGAGACACGCCCACCAACAATCAACACCACATACCACAATGCTGGACGTGGTGGCTCACGCCTGTAATCCCAGCACTCGGGAGGCAGAGACAGGAGGATTACTGAGTTCGCGGCGACTTGCCTGGGCAACATAGTGAGCTCAGGGCCAGCCTGAACTACAAAGCGAGACCCTGTCTCAAAAAAAAAAAAATTTCTATTTCCTGTCTCCCACCAAGCTAATCCAGCCTCACCAACAACCTAATACACTGCTATCCCATTTAGTGCGTGGCACTACAGAGGATCCAAAAAGAAGATGCAAGACACAATCTGATTATTTTAGGGGAAGGGACATGATGCATAAAAAGAATTTGAAAATGCCAAGTAGCCTGAGGAAGAATGAGAGGAGGAATCTGGAATCTGGAATCTTAGGGGAGGAAGCTGTGGCCACAGTGGGCCACAAAGCAACACTAATAGCCCACTGCACATTAATACCACAGATGGCCTTAAGGGAAGCCCAAAAGCACCCCCAACCTTCTGAAGCTAGCCCTTGGTCCTTGTAACAGGGACGGAGGTTGCTACAGCATTAACTAATATCATGCTGGTGACTGCCCTGTACCACAGCTTCATGCGGCTTTGTTCTCAACGTAAGACATCTAAGTATCCAGATCCTCTGTGTAAAGTCTCCGGTGGCAAAGTCTCCCAGCTTTCCCCTGGCCTGGGCTCCCTGATCCGTGTAAGGAGTCCCTCGTAGCTTTGTTTCCCATGGGAGCCAAAGAGAAATCTAACAGAATCAGCCACGGGTAGAGGAAAGAGCAGGCGATGTGGAAGGTCACTGTGGATGAACGATTTCTGCACTGGAACAAAGTCTAGAAAAGAAGGATACAAAGAACACCTTGCCAACCCCATGTCCTAAAGAATGGGCATGTATTAAGTTGTGTCATACACTGGTTACAAATTCTCAATGTGGAGTGCAATTGTGGTGTGTATCTATAATGTACCAATAAAATAATTAAAAATAGAAAGAAAAAGAATGGGCATGTAGAAACGGCATTTGCCAAAAGCTGTGACATCTTGTGAAATGGACTGAATAACAACAGGCTCTATGCCACAGGGTTTGGGGACATGACATTTAAAAAAAAATACACTGCAAGTGAAATGCTGAATAAACTATCAAGTACGTAGTGAATTTCTACTAAGTGGTGGTGACAGTTACCGTTAGTTCTTCCGGCTCCCTCTCATCCCTGGATGCGAAAGCTGCCACCAGGGGCGGATGTGCTTATCCAGATGTGAAGGCGGGAGGTGCGGTTGTGAAATGGGGTCCCCCCGACTAGAGACGTCAGGTCCCGGGCCAGGGGCCGAAGGAAATAATCAGGTCTGGACATGTTTGCTATGCTCAGCCCAGCTCTTCTTCAGACCTGGGATTCCGCCTGCTTTATCACCTTTCCCCAGCACCTGTCAACTCGCCACACAGCAGACTGCAGGCCCCGGGGCTGCATACCTTAAATCCCAGCTACATGGGAGGCTGAGGCTGGAGGATCTTGAGTTCAAGTCACACCTTGACCCCATTTTAAAAACTACAAAAGCAAAGAAATAAATAGAAAACGGGGTGCCCCTGAGCATGACTAAGTCCCTCAGACCCGTCTCATCCCACACATTTGAATCCTATGAAGAACCAAGAGGTAATCAGAATGATATATACACTAAGTACCAAATAGGACAATTTCTGACTGCAAGGAAAAGAACTGAGAAGCTAGTGAATAAATATGATTTTACTTTTCCCACATAAGAAGTCCAGAAGTAGATGACTGCTGGCACTGGTTCAAATGCTCACTGATTTCAGGGCAGGAAGAGACTCTTTCCTGATGGTTACAAAATGACTGCCCCAGCTCCATGCATCACATCCATCCTCCAGCAGGAAATGGAAAAGAACAGAGTAAGAACTGTGCATGTCCCTCCTCTGAGGCAAGCAAAAGAACCTTTCCTATGTATTTCCTCTGGTCTCACTTTCCAGAAAACCATGGCCGTTTTTTTTCTTATTGCAAGGATGATTGAGAAAGGATGTATCTTACAAGGGTACAGAAAGCAGAGGCAGGCAAAGGTGCTAGTACTGCAGATGAGTGTTGGGTTGATGAGTCAGCAATGACTACTATGAATTATTTCATAAAAGTTCAAACATTGGGGATCCCATAAGGTAACCTACCAGAAACTAACTCCCAAAACAAAGACATCCTCTCTCTCCTCCCTACCCTATGAACTGACTTTTTAGTAATCCTAAGGGCATTTGCCCACCTGGAAAAACCCATCAGAAGGCTGTGGGGGTTGGGAGAAGAATAGAGTCACCATTAGAATATCCATTCGCTCCCCTGATAGACTTAGTGTGGGCTACACATAGTTGTGGGTGTTGGAGACACTGAAGTGAATGGAGTTGATCAGACAGGACGCTACTCCGGACACTGAGGAATATACTCACGGGAACCCAGACCGGCAGAACGCATGCCGTCTTCATCCCCAGGTGACATCAGCTTCCTGAATTCGGTGGAGATTGAGGCAATTCCGGCTGCACCAGATTCTACACAACTTTGACACGATGACCTCATCCTGACTTCCTTTCAACATCCGTGCAGCCTCCAGAGACTCAGCCGTCAGCTGCTAAATTCAAAAGCTGCAAGAATCCATATGGGGTTCTGTGGCAAGCAGCAGTTATATAAAATCTGACAGAAGCCAATTAAGCCTTTCTTGGATGGAACAAGTCAACATATTTTTCTCAGAGATCTCTCTGACAGCCAAATCCAAAACCATAATCGCCTGTGATGGGATACCTTCTATCAAGAGATGGTGGCATTTTGCCTTTTAAATTCCTGTTTTCAAACTCTGCTGAGAAAATTTCTTGCAGGGCTCCATTGTGATCTAGCATATTTCAACCCAAGTTGGAATTTATGTAATCGGTAGTTTTATTGGCTAAATTAGGAATCTGAGTCTGGAGATCTGCTTGCGAGACTAGAGAGGCATAAAGGGTTCTGGGTTTCACAAAGCCAGAATACTGTACAGTTGCGACGGTTACTGGGAGGGGTTCTGCACTGTCAAGGGTTTTGTGGGGGGGCTGTGGCTCAGGGACAGGAAGAGTGGAGAGCAGGCAGTTCGTGTTAGGGTCAGCTTCTGAGGTGTAAAGAAAATACCTACCCAAGGGCCCGAGTTTGATCCCCGGTACCATGGAAGGAAGGAAGGGACGGAGGGAGGGAGGAAGAAAGGAAGGAGGAGAGGAGAGAAAGAAAGAGAGAGAGAGGAAAGGAAGAAAGGAAGAAGGAAGAAAGAGAAAGAAAAAAAGAAAGAGAGAAAGAAAGAAGGAAGGAAGAAAGCAAGAAAAAGAAAGAAAGAAGGAAGGAAGAAAGAGAGAGAAAGAAAGAAAGAAGAAGCAAGCAAGCAAGCAAGCAAGCAAGCAAGCAAGCAAGCAAGCAAGAAAGAAAGAAAGAAAGAAAGAAAGAAAGAAAGAAAGAAAGAAAGAAGATACCTACCATGTAAGATACTTTGGGGGCAATGAAATGAATCAAATCTCAAGGCCTTCTCCCAATGAACCCATATTTTGTTGTAGAATATTGAAAAATAACTATGAATCAAAATGGCAAAAAGCAAGTAGCAAAAAGAAAAGTGAACAATCTGCAGTCATCCCTCCATAGGGGTGGACCCAAGGCCCCGATAGATGCCAAAATCTACAGATTTTATATAAGCACCTTGTATAAATGGCAAGATATGTACTCCTATAGAATCTACTCACATCATTTGACATAGGTTCAACTTTTTTTCTTTTTTTCTTTTTTTTTTTCTTTTCCAGTACCAAGGGTCCAACTCAGGACCTTGTGTTTGTTTGCTTGGCCAGCGCAGCGCCAGGTTCAACCATTTTTAGATTACTTATAATACCTAATAAGCCAATGTAAGAGCCATGTAAATAGCTGTCATGCTGTACTGTTTAGGGAATGATGACAAGAGAAAAACAATGTCTGAGCATGTTCGGGATGGATGTGATTTTCTTCATACAGTTTTGTTGGCTGAAGCCACAGACTCCGAAACCATAGGACTTTGGAGCTAGACATGAAGTCTAGCCTGGAAAGAGATGTTCACTGAGGCCTCTGGTCTGGATCCTGAGTGATACCTGGAGAGAGGATACAGGTGGCACAAGACACAGCCAGAACTAAATCTTACTGTCTAACACATCCGGGTGAGCAGGGGACATTACCTTTCTCCTCCCCAACTCAGGTTTCCTTAACAGAACGTCTAAAGAAAGCTTCTCCACAGTGGCCCAGGAGGTCAGTCCTTTAATGCCCTCTACGTGCATACACGAGTCTCTACTGCAGAAGGCTATCAAGACAGGGAGGAATTTGTTCCACAAATTCCCACAAAAGCTTTCAGTCCTTGCAAAGGGGTCACCTGTTACCTTCTTTCAAAGATTCCAATCTCAGAAGAGCAGAATTTCCCAAACTCGGCACCACTGACGCTTTGGATCTGGTAATTCTTCCGACAGGATGGGGGAAGAATCCCGAGTGGGATGGCCTCTGGATGATTCACAGGAGCGCGTCACCCAGGCCCTCCGCACAGGAGGCGGAGCTTGCAAGAACGTGAGCAGCTGCCGTGAAGGCGGAAGGAGCTTCACTTACTCACTGCTTGTCCGCTGTACGTCCCAGCTCCTCACGGACCAGGAAGCAGCGTCTGCGCAGGTCTGTGGCCCAGGGCCTGCGAGCCCTGGCGCCAGGCAGGTGTTCTGCAAACTGCCTCCATCCCCGAGGTTACCTCCTGACCCCTAGTGCCCCGTCATCCCCTTCCAGGACAATTCACTCACGCCCTGACTGAGCTCTGCTTTCAGTCTCTCTTTCCCACACATTCTCTTTCAATCCCCGTCTGATATTGTCCTCGCCCGAGTTAAAACAATTCGGTGGGCCCTCCAGACAACACGCATGCGCAGGTGGCGCAAACACCTCGAAACCAGGATGGCTCTCTTTTGTAAGATTTAAAAGGCTCCATACGTCTGGCCTCTGCTAAGTTCTCCAGCTTCTTCTTCCATCGCTTGATCCATAATCCAGAAGTGGTTCTGAACATGCTACAACCTCCATCTTCATCCTCCTCCTGGAACATCTACTCCTGTCCCTCTTGTCTTCATAGCTTCTCTCTCCCCCGGCCCTTTCCCTTTCTTTCCCTCTCTTTCTTCCCCTTCTCTCTCCCTTTGTCTCTCTCCCTTCCTTCTCCTTTTTTTTTTTTCCTCTCGCTTTCTGTTCCTTCAGTACTGATGATTGAACCTAAGGCTTTTGCACTAAGGTACATCCGTAGCTTTTTAAAATTTATATGTTGATACAGGATCTCACTAAGTCAACAAACTGCCCAGGCTGGAGACTGCTTTGTGATTCTCCTGGCTCACCATTCTAGAACGCTAGGATTACAGGCGTGTGCCTCCACCCCTGGACGCTTGTCATTGCCCTGAAGATCCCCTCCCTGACCAGTCCTCCTATACCAAGTCACTTTCTTCCTTTGCACCCTGAAACCCCCCTTCATAACACTATCTTTCTTTGCAAACTAGAAGGTCCTCAAGGGTTACAGACCCATCAGCTTTGCTGCCCTAACTAGAACATCCTGCAGAACCTCCCAACCAGGCGATGTGCGGTTAAGAGTTGAATGAGTAGATCCATCTTTCTAGGCTTTGCTTGTCTCTTAGCCAGCCATTCATTAAGGCTAAACCAACCCTGCTTGGGGCAGACAGAGGAGCCTGCAATCTCGGTGGACGCAGGAAAGGAATGGCTCAAAGGCACCTCTCAAGCCTTCCCCTGAAACAGTCAAATCCTGAAGGCTTTCCATGCCAAGACATTCCCAGAGCGCCAACTAGTGGTGGAATGTGTGTACTCCTTGCCTAGAATTAGGAGGCCTAGAACCCAGTTTTCTCACTACTTGGATGTGGAAATTTGGACAAACCACTTAATCCCTCCAGTTTCTTCATCTGCTGAAACAGAGACCATAACCCCTAAGTTTCTGGGCTCTTTCAGCATCACATGATTCTAGGTATCGAACCAATGGTGGGCTGGGATTTAGTTCAAGTGGTACCGCACCTATCTTGGATGCACAAGAGCAAAGAAAACAAAAAGAAGAGAAAAGAAAAGAAGAAAAAGAAAACCAATGGCTACAACTTATTTGACATGTTGTGTACCAGGCACTCTGTGTATCTAATTAAAGTGTAACTTCTCAATCCTGTAGAGCAGGTAACACCATAAACCCCTAGTTACAGAGAAGACAAACCAAGCTTTGAGGATGTTTAACCTGCCTAAAGGCATCACATAAGCAAGTAATGGAGTTGGGATTTGAATTCAGGACCAATTAACTACAGAAAGCCTGTGTTATTAAGATGAGCTTCACAGACTGTCATAATGTGAGCGAATGGACAAGCATCTCTAAAGGAGGCATCTGCTGGGGCAATGTTTAAAGAGTATATTCAAAAATTCTCTGGCAGAAAAAAAAATGAGTACCAATTTTAGCTGCAGGCAATGCAAATAAGAATGTGACTGTGCCCGTGACCAGACAAGGACATTTGCATTTTCTTGAGCTCCTGCTAAAATGTACTATTGAGATTCTGGCAGAGAATTATGGCTAAAGATAGAGAGTAGAAGAAAAAGTCCTCTGTAGAAGATGTGGCTTAGGCTCCTCTTTCTCCATAATGTTCATTTCAATGAAGATTTATAAGCCATTTCTAATTAGAGTCACATTTTCTAAGAAAGGCGTATTTTGATCTTGGGTCAATACACTGCCAAGACCTTCTAGATAAAAAGGAGAGGGAGCGAACCCCAGTTCATGAGGGATGAGGTTCTGGCTTGTGTGTAGCTGAGATGTTGATCATCGTCAACAGCTTAATTGGGTTGAACAATTTGAGTAAAAGTCGAGTTAAGTGCATTCGCTCTGAATCCAAACCCTGACTCACTGAATTTTTTGTCTACTACAATATATACCCTGCATCATAATAGCCTGTTTACTTTTCCAGTTGTACCACTAGGCTTGGAGCCCCTTGGAGAAAATGATCATGCTGGGGCTCATGATTCTGTCTACCCCAAAGCTCAGCACAGCCAGCTGCCACTAGGAGAATGAACCTTTAATATTCCACTCAACTCTGCTCTCCAGACCGAGGACAGTTCCATACCCTGAGTAGGGCAACTCATTCCTTGGGCCACAGCAAACCCCATTTGAACACAGGCTACATTCTGTTCATGGCTACGTCCCCAGGACATGCTAGCTGCTTCAGACACCATCCTAATACCTGCACCGTGACCTCAAGGCAACTGGGTGTGCCTCAGTTTCCCTACGTCTCACAAGCAAACTAACGGCCCCTGCCTCCTCAGACTGTTAGCAGGACCAGTAACACTCAGAAAAGCCCCCAACATCTATCTATTGAGTGCTCCATAAGTATTTCCACTTAGGGATCGAAGCTATACCGCCCAGAGAGCAAGAATTAAGACGTTTAAATACTGACATTCCCAAAGGTGACAGCCCTCGTGCTGATTATTTTATAGGCATTCAGGGAAAGGAGCCAACAGGGTAACGTGACTAACATGTTTCATTTCCAAGAGCCCTTGAAGAAAATACCCAGAAGGCAATTAACACATGACTTTCACCTCCGTTGCTATTACTTATTACCCGACCCCATCCTCCGCTAATCAAATTGCTTCTTTGATATTTTTAGACCCTTTAAAAGAGGCTTCTCAAAACTCAGAAAGCAATGCCTGTTGACAGGTACGAAGGATGTGAGAGAACGCAAATCCGTCAGCCTCACAGGGGACGGAGTAAAAGGGTGGGACGGGAGTACTCTACAGCGCCTGTGCAAACTGGAGCGGACAGTCTAGAGGCCTCTCCGCCCTCTGAGCCTCCTTGCATGTTGCCAAGGACGACGGGGCCCACACCAATAAGTAACCCTCCCTGGAATGTGGATGCAGACAGGCTATCCACTAGGGAAATGTGGGACACGCCTCTTCTGTGCCCTGAGAGATACTCCAGCCCCCTCAGCTTTCTCATCGTACTGGCTGGAAGGGAGCCAGTGGGCCTAGGAAAGCTCTTAGCAGTACATAAAAAGATGGCTCTGTTCTCCGTGAGTCCAGGAAACGCCTGAAGCTGTCTCCTCTTCCTCCAGGCACTTCCTTTAGCTTTTTGTAAGTTCTCTGCTGCAGATCCCCCAGTGCAAATTCCCTAAACATTTTCTAGCATCTGTGTGCCCCCCCCCACCTTGGGCCCTGGTTTATCAGTAGTTGGCATCCCCCAGACTCAGGGCTTTGGGGTCGCCTACGTCTCGAGTAGGAACCACTGTGGACACCACCCTGGAGTAACATTCCTTCTGCTGCTGCTACATCTGGCCCAGATTTCCTCCAGCACAGACACAGCTGCTCCCCTCCACCTCCCCCCTGCCCCAGAAGGCTCCTTAACCTGCCTCTGACTCCCTGATTTTCCAAGAGCATTCCAGAGACCAATCCACAAGCCCCCAGCTGCAGGATCTCCTGTGAAGGCCACTCCCTCATCCCTGCCGAGGTGAAGGATCAAGTGGCCTCTTCCCGAGCTATGATTCCAGGCAACACAAAACATGATGCTGAGGAGATCGTTTCATCAATCCTTCTCTGCTTTTGCATTCGCTCTTGTTACCTTCTCAAAGCAGTCAGGGACTGAGAAACCCATTGTCCTTGAGTGACCTCAAAGTTCCCTTCAAGGCGATCTTCCTCACTTTCCCCTAGAGGCTGCTTTCTGGGGCATCTTGTACTTTCAGCCTGACCCACCCCACCGAAGAGGCTCTCCTGTCACTGTACCACACGGCGAGGACTGACCACCTTACAAGGTGACTAACAAGCATCATTTGCAGGCCTTCAGCCTGCCTTGGGAGGCAGGTATGATCACCTCCATTTTCAGATAAAAATCCTGAGGCTATGGGGCAAGTGAGTTGTGTAATAGAGTCGAGCTGTATTCCTAAGGCGTGGAGAAGCTGGTACTCAAAACCAGGCCCATCTGGCCCCAGTGTCCCAATCTTCCTCTGCCAGGTGCCCGGAGTACCCTGTCTTTGCTTAGTCAGAGATTCTTCTCCATTGTCTTGACCTTCACCCAGTGAAGTTCCAGGCCGCACCCACACAGCCCGCGTGCACGTTCCTGCTGCCCACACCTTTCTGAGCTCATAAGAAGTTCCACAATCACCCCGGGGTGGAGGGTGTCCCTGTCCACAGAAATCACTTCAAACGTAGCCGTCTTCAACTTACACAACCAAACGGCCCCTACCTTCCTCTTCTGACAGGAAAACAGACTAACTTGCAAGAAAAGCAGGCCTCACAAGGCTCTGTCTACCTGTGTAGGAAGACACCATCCTCTGGCACTTAAAGAGTCTTAGTTTGGTGCACAGGAGGCTCCTGAAGGACAGGACAGGGATGCTGAAGAGAGGGCAGGTGCCCTGAAGCAGTGAAGTGATTCAGGGAAAATAAAAAGCACACCATCACAGCAAACTGTCTTGATTTTATCAAGAATTTGGAAGGTGTGAGTCTGTGTGTGTGTGTGTGAGTGTGTTTGTTTGTCTGTCTCTGTCTTTGTCTCTCTCGCTCCCCATCATGATGCATAATAGTATGTTAGGTATCTCTGTGTGGCCTTTACCTTCTTCCTTAATTACTACAACAGTTTCATCTTTTAAAAAAGAGAAAGGAAAGCCCTGGACAGTCCAGCCACTTGGGAACCGAGAAAAGGCTGCCTTTCAGACCAGTTGCTGAACAGTCTGGTCCTGCAGCCTTCTGGTTTCGTTGCTGCCCTGTCTTCTTCCCTGGGTTATAATGGGTGTCTGTCTCTAACTGTGTACTCTGGGTAAATAGATCATTAGACAAGATTGATGGCAGAGGAAGTTTTAATGCAAAAGCAGAAGATCACAAGGGTGTCTCCAGCTGTAAATGACAGGACCACGATGCATGTGGCTTTGGTTAAGAGCCTGCTGGGGTTTTTCAGCATAAATGGCCATTTCTGAAGGTTGGTCTTTCTGCTTTAACAAAGAGAAAGAAAAGCTTTCTTCCCCAGCAACAGCAAAGAGCCCAGGGCTTCAGGCAAACAGACAGGATTTTGTCGTGATCGAGTTACAGCTCACTAATATAGACAAGCCAGCGTTTCTGCAGATGATTTCCTCATTTTACAAAACCTCATTCTCAACGAAATGTATTATTGACACCGAAAGGGAGATAAAAGCAGATGCCACAGAAGCCTATAGGTGCAAGGGAGAAAAGGTACAGTTACGTGGAAGGCATGAACTGAACTGAACAACTCCACTGCTGCTTCAGTCAAGCTCACACAGCATTCAGATACTGGCTTTGTGTTCAAATAAAGGCAGAATTCAAGCCAAGAGACCAAGCCCAAGAACGTCCCTTTCTGATTCAGGAGGCCGAACAATCGAAATCAACAGATTCTGCCATTATCCTGACCCAGAGAGTTACAGAGACATCTTGAGGGCCAGCTACCATCCCCCTCTCATGTGGGAGAATGTACCAGTAACCTTTGTGATGCTGAAGTCTGCCCTGGCTTCTGCTATTTACTGACTCTGTGACCTTCAGGGGCAAATCACCTCTCAGATCCAAGCCTCAGTTTCTCCATGAGCAAAGCAGGGATAAAGATAGCACTTACTTTTAGTAGCCGCATAACTTGGGTAGTCAGGATATACTGTACTGGTGCCTCTGAGAGAGGCAGAGAGCTGGCCAGAGGTGGACTCAGTATTCAGATGTGGTCTGAGCTTCCATATCTTTTTCCTGTGTGTTGATGAATACCTTGACTTGGATTCAGGCACACATTCAGGGATCCCCAAAACTAGACACATTAGGACAATCTTCCGCTAAAGATTCTGTACCTGTTTCCTCCCTGCTGCACTGTTAGTGTGATACACCTGTGTCATCACCAACAGCAGGTCTACTAGGGCAGGACTGCCACTGAATAGCATCAAATCCATCCAATCACTGAGCAGCTATGTCAGCATAGCTGTTATGTGCCAGGTACTGTGCCAGCGGAGCATCATGAAACAAACGCAATGACTCTTTCAGGCATAAATTAATCCTGCACCTTCCTAAAACAGTATATCACCTCCTGTGTATCTGCTTATTCCAAACAATACAAATGCTATTGAAAATGCGTTATTCCTGCTTTTATTTAATATTTTCCACTCATCCCTGCCTTTAGGTTTCCTAGATTCTCACACAATATTCTAGAATGTTCTGTTTCCTCCTGGAACATACTCTCCCAGCCATTTTAGGTGAAATCACTCTGAGTATCTCAGCTCACTGAGGGCGGCTAAAAGTTAAGCTTTCACTGCATATGGCACCTTTGTTCCAGTATCAGAAAGATTCACGGTTATTTACCTCACTCCACTTTGTTCATTTTATTTACATGAATACAGATTTATTCATATTCCCTTCCTTCAAAAGTTTATTTATTCATATTCACTTCCTTTACCCATCTAATGTCACGTTTCTTTCTGGAGATGCTCTGGTCATGAACTCTTGTCAAACTTTTACCATCTTTTTAGAGCATTTCCTTCTCAAATACAGGCCTCAATGTCAGAGGAATTTTCATTATTCTCAATTCAATGCCAGTCCCTAGATACAGTTATTGTGATCAGCTTTACTCAAAGTTTCCACCAAGTTTTCCTCCTTTATTGGTTCCTGCCCAATTTTTCACTTTATTCCTGTGTCTGTCCAGAGATTACACGCCCTAGAAATGCAAATGAGAAATACCTCAGATGCCTCACTTTGGGTTTGTAGCCAAGACACCCAGGACCAATTTCCCAATTTCTTGCATTTGCCTGTGTGTTTAGAAATCTCTTTCCACTAGTAGATTTCCCCCAAATTATTTTATGTTTCCCCAAATGCTTTCAAAGAAACAATTCTATTGAAAGTAGCACACATTGAGAAAAGCACACAAATATAAATGTACAGCTTTATGAATTTTTGCACAGTGACGAGATCCTTGCAATCTCTTCACCAAGACACTGAGCATTACCTGAACCCCCTAAGCTGTCTTCAAGGTGTGACCTCCATCTTCTCCAACACTAATCACATCCTCATTTATAGCACCACTGATCAATTTTGTTAGATTTTGAGCTTCACATTTATGAATCATGGAGTGTATATTCTTGTGCCCCTGGCTTCATTTGCACATTATGTTTATGGAATTTATGTTTTGGGGTATCATTGTCATGGTCTCCTCCTCCTTGCCATATCATGTTCTACTACTTAAAC